>JAAAKQ030218551.1:0-28910 GCA_010016005.3 Zanna intricata | reverse complement strand
TGATTTGCGATGTCGCGTTAACCACTAGACCAATCCGGTGGGTTGAAGCGATGTGTTGAGTGATGAACATCATTACTTTTATAAAGCATCTCTGAGTACTGACTCTTAGGGCTCAGATATCCCATTTGTTAAAGTGTTACGAAAGACTGGGACAACTAGTATAAAGCAACAAATTAATGCACCCTTTTCTCTTGTGAAAGAATACATTATTTATACATTGCTTCAACTTTATAACGAAGGATGAATGTATTATCAGACTAATTTTCTTCGCTATATTACTTCGTTATTGTGTTTTTATCATAATTTAAAAGTTAAAGGTTGTTACACGTGGTTTTTTTGTATTTTTTTTTGTGTACCACTTTTAATATACATGATCGGATCGTTCATCATGAAATGCTGATATATAATTTACACGCAGTATGTATAGAATGGACCTCCTAGTATTGGTCTCTAATGCAACGAGAACTGCTGTAGTATAAGCTTGAATATTCATTGTTGAATAACGATTATTTTTGTATGAATAGAATGAACGTCCTACGAATTATTTCGGTCATCTTATTATTAATACCAGTTTTTATTATGATGTTATTTATTATTGTGATAACATATGTTATACAGTTTCTATAGTTAATGAAGTTGAATGTTCTTTAACCCAGTTGTAGATCGTCATGGTTTACACCTCTACATTTAGATACTTCTGAATTAAACGATTTAATACTCTTCACTTATTACGTGGATGCTGATATGCCCTGTGTTTTTCCATGATAGAAAAATTCTCATCGGTACGCATCATCTTTTTTCGTTATGATTCGTCTAGTCTCAAATTGAATTTAAATGATAGTTTTCTGAATGAAGCTATCTTTTACAACTCTAACATATTGGATGGTTGTTTGATGTGTTAATGTTTGTTATCTACTTACTTATTCTGCTTCTAATCCATGAACAGATTTTCCAGGTAAAGAATAATAAATCTTCTGAAACTGTCTAAAGCAAAAAACTTGTTTCATTCTGTTTCTGAATGGAGTTTCTGTCCGTTTGCAAAACGCTATTGTCTGGTTTTTATAAAAGCTTTTCTAATCTAATGGAACATCATAAAAAATCGTATGGCTTATTGTTATTGTTCTTTCACAATACACATCTAATTTGTCCTAATAAGAGAAGTGTTAATATAATTACGAATAACCACTGTAACGTTTGGTGACTACTTTATTTTTTGAATATGCTACATTTTTTATTATTAATTTTGCAATAATTTGTTGGACGTTGGACTTTTAATGATATGCTTGAGTTATTGCTATTTTATTTAATTTGTTTTGGTAATTTAAAAAAAATTTATTACAAAATATATTAAAAAATGTAGCATTTCATCTTGATTTATTTATTTTTTATTATTAATTCTGTAAGTAATTAAATCCTTTTTTTTTGTATATCTTTGCATTTATAAATATTATTTAGTAAATTGCATATTTAACTTTAAAGAAACATGCATTAAGTTACTAGAAAGCCTATCATCACAATCCAGTAACGTTCTTGATTCATGTACACCTCATCGTATATAAACCTTTAGCGTATGTAAAGAGGGATACGCGAATGAAGAGAGTGAGATAAATCGAGTGAGTGAGAGAAAGGGGGTGACTGGGAGTCTGGGATAGCAAAGAGGGTAGGTTTATTGATCACTGGCGGAGTTAGAATAGTGCTGAGCTAGACCCAGACCAGACACTGGGAGCTGCTGTGCTGTATGCTTGCTCCCTTCGCAGTGCTTCTGCTGCTGCTTAACATTCTGTACCCTGTGGATGTTCTGCCTCCATCCACTATCCGCTTTGTATGTGTACTGTATATAACTCATATATATATATATATATAAAATATATAACATTACTAGTTGTTACATCTTCGCTCCTCATAAAGTTAACTCCCATTGTTAAATAATCCAGCAAAACTAGTCTGGTCTCAAGCTAAATTTTACGCTCAACTTTATTACTTTGAACAAGTGAACAACTGACATCTTTCTGTGGTCATTTTAAGATTTTGTTCATCCCTCTGGTCCGTTTGTTTATAAGTAATTCTTTTACTCTGCTTACAGATCCAAACTAAGATTTCTGATAATAGTTTTATAGACAATAGACTAACTGTAGATCAGCGTTTGAGGGTCGCGAAGGGTTTACAACTTTACACCTAAACAATAACGAAAACATTTTTGAAGAAAATAATCATTTATTATAAATATTTTACTTACATTTATAAGTACACTTGTAAAAAAAAAAATTAATGGGATGGTTGCGTTTGGTTTCCATTTACAAATTTTTTCATGCTTGATTCATGTACACCTCATCACACGTTGGATTACGTTAGAAACGCACAAAAGCAATTGTTTTGAAGTGATGAAGACGATTTTTATGTTTAGTTTTTTGCACAACTATAGTCTTTCATAGATGTAAGATGTGGCGAAAGGAATTAATATTTTCAGTACTAAATTTCCCTATTCACAACAACTAACAAACCAAAATGTGTCTAAATATTCGGATGTGAATTGTAGGTGTAACGTTAACGGCAGACATTTCGATGAGCTGGTCCTGAACTCAACTATCAACTTAGCAGCTGCAACAACGTTCTCACGAAAGTACCCATATCTTCAAGAAATCATTTTTATCTTCCGGGAAATAGTCCGCTAACTGAATTTTTAGCTCACATAAATGCACCTTCATGCTATCTAAACGTGGTGAATAATAGTATCTTCCTTTAAGTATTTTCTCGGTATAATCGGAAGACAATCGAAACATCAAAACTTTTATTTTGAAGGCGAATAATCCAGATATCATGCTTCGTAATGAAAGCATGAACTTTGTCATTAATTAAATGTTTTTATCACGTCTTTGTAAATTCACATTCAAGTCATTTGAATACGAAGTTATATCTGCTAAGTAAGCTAAACGCAACCAATACTCATTATTCTGTAAAAACTGTGAGAATGGCCTTTTTTTATCCTTGTAAAATATTATTAATTCATCTCGCAATTCCAATAACCGGGTTAACATTTTCTTCCGCGATAACCACTTGACTTACGTATGGAAAAGATCAGATTTTTTCTTTTCGCCCGTTTCATCGCATAATTTTGCTACCAGTTTATTCTGTAAAAGTCGATTTTTAATAAAACTAACCATTTTCACAACTTTACAAAGAATTTTTTAGAGATTTTCCAGCATATTTTTGTGATAAAAGCATGTCTGTGAAGGAGCAGTGCGTCCGTTACGTCCTTGGTATAAGACGATCTTTTAATTTTTCCAGAAATTCATTATTCATTCCTGTTATCGCCTTTGCACCTTCAATACATACATTTGTCCAACCTGTGTTATAATTTTTAGTAGCTTCATAAAAAACATCAAAACGACATTGTCCTGTTACATGACCAGGTATTGATTTACAAAAATTCATATTTTCTTTGATTGATATGCCCTTATCACATTCATATCTCACAAAACATAAAAACGAGAAATGTTTGCCACATATCTTGATTCGTCAAATTAGAAATAATAAAATATTCATTAGAACTCACCTGCTGAATTATCTGATCGCGAATATCGGCCACCATGTTATCGATTCGCGTCCATACTGTGTCGTTAAAAAGCGGAGTTTTTTCATTTTTTTTTTTTTTTTTTTATTTCTTCCACGCCTCTTAAAAAACGTTAGCTTATCAGTTGTAGTAGGCAGTATGAGGTTTTTTTTGCGGTTGTGTAGGAATTTCGACATTTTAGCTACTCTTAAAAGTACGAGGTAAGATGCTTCAAGTGACTTTTATCGGTATGGCTTGATTTACAAATAGAAGCCTTTTGATTTATTATAGTAAATAATTTTCTTTCGAAAAATACCTAGTGTTTGCTTTTACAATGTTTAATTTTCAATTGTCGAATTAATTTTGAATTGATTTCGCTTTCAAGCTTTTTCGGAGATGACTTGAAAGCAAACAACGCTTGTGGTTTTCCAACCAGTGAGATAAAACAATAATTTTAATACTTTTCGTTGTACAATCTTATCTTTTTTCCAGTCGTTTCACTGGATGTAGATGACTCAGTTCGTTTTATCATAAATTTATCCATTTTGCACAAGAATCTAATTAAAAAAAAAAAACACAATTACACCGTACGACCGCATCTCAATTATTATTTTTCTCAGTAAAGTACCCTTTAAAAAAATTAACTAAAGGCACCAGATGCACGTTTTGCAATAAAAGCTAAACCGACTTTCCGCAGTCTGTTACGCCTCTTTTAAATGACTGAGATCACCACTTGCGCAAACGTATCATATGCATGTTCGAACTATGACGCTCTCACAACGAATATTATGCAAGCTGAGCAATTACGAGGAGTACGTACACAAGTTGGAACCTGTAAATTGTTCATGTTTGTACACTTCATACTACGTGTTCATACCCGTTGCTATCAACGCAGATAAATAGTTTTAAGTAGGTTTCATTGGGTTATAGTTGTTGGGGGGGGGGGTTGTGGAGCTAAGAAAGATAAGAATCACTTATATAAAATATGAGTATTATTATTACAATATCAGGATATCGAGCATTATTCACTTATATTGAAATGTTGGGATTTATTGAAAATTTTGGGTTATTTCCGTGCAGTATTAATATTGAGTTGATAATAACCTAAAAAGTAAGCGATTTTTTAGATTGTTCATAAAATTGTTTGTTATGTGTAGAAAACTTAGATTAAATCAATGGGACTTATCAAATTTTTATAGGTTCAATAAATTCTGATCGGTTTTTACATCGCTTATCCCCTTTTTAAACTAATTCCAAGCTCAAAAACTATACATACAGGCGTGCTTATTCGTAACATACTTTTCGGTTGTGCCTGTTACTAAGGTCAAATTTTAGTCTTGACTCCGTAGTTATTATTGAGTAAATATTTTATATTGTATAATAGAAACTTATTTACGGATTCATTTATAATCTTAGAATGAAAGATTATATGTATTACAACGAGGATTTTTTCCATTTTTCTTATGGATTTGGGATAACGTTACGTATATTTATTTTGTACTATTATACTTTGTTATTAATGAGAATGTGTCGCGGTAGGATGCAGTAAACAGCAGCTACTGTTTGATTTGATGTCTAACATGAATTAGGTAATGAGAGTGAACTTTTATGTCAAGTCTGGCTACCGTTGAATATTTACACAAATACTATGACGTATGATACTTAAGTGGAGGAGGAAAATTTAAACAGGAGTAAAGGCAGTTACAGACGTGTTTTCCTCACCGATACGTTACCAGGATTGACCGTACGAATAATAAGTCTATGAACAGTTTGTCAACACGAATAATTTGTCTTGAACAAAGCTGTTCAAGAGTCTGCTGCTCATTAGTCTATAAAAAAATTACGTTATTATTAATTTTTTTTATTTTTTGAAGAAAAAACCCATCTGTTTATATAGGCTCCGGTGTCGGTTGTTAACGTTTATCATTATATTGTATAAAATTGGTATGTATGTTGACTAGAAATAAGTTATTTTAGCCGGTTGCCGTTTATATTTATACTACGCCAAATATCTCTCAAATTTAATTCAATGCTTTGTCCAAACGGTTTACTAATAAAGCAGAAGACATTATAAGATCAGTTACTTTGTGCATATTGTGCATCATCAATTACGCTTAAAGTAATAATACATTAATGTATAATTACATAATTGCTAATTAATGAGATCAAGACCTCAAGTAACAAAGCTGTTCCTATTCAAATAGCTATTTCTCAAATAACAAACAGAATTTGATCTAGCATTTATTTATCTTAAAAAAAGAAAGGATTCTGGAACACCTTTATTGAAGCGACCGTTATAAATAAAAAAAATAGTTAAAAAAAAATTGAGACAAGTGCAGGAATACCTAAATAAAGCAGATATAGAAATAAAAGATGTCTGAATTTTTTTCTAAAACAAAATTTAGAGAAAAGATTCACAAAATAACGGTTCTTGTGAATGAAAAAAAAGAAAAGAGAGCGCATGTGCTGGACAGAAGTTCGAAAAACACAACATAGTGAAAAAAATGGAAGAATTTGGAGGAAGAAGAGGGACAATCAGAACAGAATTTGAAGTGGTGTTTGCGTGGTTCTCTGCAGGTCTATTCGAAAAAAAATTGTTGTGGTCTGTATTAATACATAATAATAATAATAATTTTTTTTAAACTATGATGAACGGAACGTTATAAATAAATAAAATTTTTACACAACAAAATAACAGTTTTAAAGAGGTTAATTACTAAATATTTTAGCAGATAATTAATTACATGCTAAATGAAGTATACATAAAAAAAATCAGGTTTACTTAATTAATAGTTCCTATTTAAAAATTGATCTACAGAGTACTATTGTTTCTGTGAAAAAAAAGTCTTTTAATATAATTTTGATTGGTTGGAAAATATTTTTGTTAGATAATTTATCAAAAATAAAAATTTAAGCATAATAGTAGTATTCTTTTTTGTAGGGTTTTTGTTTTTTTTTCGCGTGTGTGTGTGTGTGCGCGCGCACGCTTTAAATTCCATATATATATATATATTCATTTACCTTAATCTAATATGTGTGTTCATCTTTTGGGTTACCGAACAGCTTTCATTTAATATTATAGGAAAATAATAACTGTCCAGAAAGGACCGTATCCCCCAACAGAGCATGAATAAAATCAATGGGATGTTCACGAAGGATGTTTGATAATATACGTTCCGTAGGTACTTAGTTACATCAAGATCAGAAAATTCACCCTAATCAACAGGGTTTCCTATTGATTTCCAAAGATGTCAATGACACTCTTTTTTTTTTCCTTTTTTACTGTGAAATTTTTTATCGGTTATCTTTCTGGAATTCTGTCTTTAGTTTACAAAAGCCCATTTAAAATTTTTTGATAACTTCGCAGGCAACACTTCAGCAATTGATTTGTCGCTTTTTTCAATAGGTCACGGGATGCGTTTATATTGGATCATTGAATCGTTTATCCTTGCTATCATTTGGTATGTTTTGGTTTACGTGATGCTTTCACAGAAATAATAATTATATTAAGAGTGTATTACTTCAGAATTAATTTGTACGATGATCTTATTTTCTCTAGGACTGTTGAACAAGAGATACGGGTAACCTTTATGTACGGGAGTATAGTATCAATAGAATTATGTATTACATTTAAATTATTTGAATATAAGATAATTTATTGTAACGAGTAGTTAAATATATTTCGTTTAAAACATGTTTTAAAATAAAGGTAACTAAATATATATATTTTTAGTAAGTTAAACTAATATATATATATTGTACAATTAATAGTTTTATTTTTATTGATTAGCTAAAATCAAGTTTTGTAATATAATATCTGTAAATAGTAACTTGAGTTAAATTTGTTACGTCGTTGATACATGTTTCAAGCTTTATCTCTGTTAGTAGAGCCTGAATACTTTTTAAGCTCTATTACTAATTAAATGATTCTCTACATTAGGATAATTAATTTCCTTCGGGCGGCTGGATTTGATCTAGACAGGGCTGAATCATCAACACCCGTTAGCTAATTATTTTCAGTTAATCCTTTCCCTTCCGCTTGTCCGATAGGTCACATTTTATCTGTGTAAAAAAAAATTTATACTTTATAAGCTAGACATTTTATTTATTTTTATTATCGAAATTGATTATCATAGTTATTTATTTAATAATCTTTCACTTAATTTAACTTTTAATTTAATTAATTTTTCTTTATCGCGAGTTATATACTACTGCAGTATTCTATTGGTGTATATAATATTATATTTTAGAATTTAAATATTCATATTGTTATTATTTTTTTTTTTGGTACCGTGTAGGGAATGTTGCGATTTTCAGCTTCTATAGGTAATATCTTATAGACATATTTTTCCTACTTTGCTGTTTTACCCTCATTAACATACAACTCGGCTGCGATACATAATTTATAAATTTTTAACCAAAAAAATTATAATTATAAAATAGTGATTATAATGTAAAATAGTATATAATAATAATAATAAATGTGAGTATAATGAAATAAAATGTGATGTTCTAGTAAAACGAAATAATTTTTTTTTCTAATTGTAAATATGACGAAAAAATAATGCAATTATTTTAAAATTTGTCCAATTATATGGACATGATTGAGATATGGGACATGATTGAGATATGAAGTTAAACATTTGTGTACCGGAGTAATGTACTTATATACATGGAACAGTACATACTACATTAAGTTGATATAATGTTTAAAAACATTATAATTTGTGACAGAGAAACAATAGATTATTAACTTATTCTAACTCGTTTGTAACATTTCTTTGAGCTATAGTAGTATCAATCGTGCGAAGTGTTTACGAAAGACTACCATAATCTTACTTGTATCGGTTAATAAATCTTGTTTGCGGACATCGATAGTTCATCATAAATTAAATTATTAGTAGCTTATGGAAAATTAATTTGAAATATATCCGGCCTGTTTTACAAATTAATTTTAGGTTTACCAATGCCAAACGTATTAAAACGTAAAAAACGATGGTATACTGTACCTGTATCAGCAACAATGTAATAAAAATAAAATTAATTTAAAAGTAAGAATACTTTAAAGGTAGTAATTTGGCCGTTTAGCAAAGCTTAGACGTTCATACACATCATCCTCATTCATCCTCTGAAGTAATACCTTACGGTAGTTCCGGAGGCTAAACAGATAAAGAGAGAGATTGAAAAAAAGAAGGAAATGAATACAGGTCTGAATCGTGTTTTAGGAAGATTCTGAAGAAAATTAGGCGGTTTGATAAAATACTAAACGGAGAGGTCTTAGAACGAATGAGAGAGGAGAGAAATTTGTAGCAGAATATTGTAAAGAAAGAACTAAACTAATAGCCTACATTAAAACATCCAAGTTTAGTTAATACAGGTTTTGTTGTCGACGCAGGAAATTTATTTAAGATAAAAACTAAAAACTGTACAGGCAGTTGAAGATTAGAATATCCAGGTAAGTTGATATTTTGATTGTAAAAGATTACCGTAGAACAGAGAGAACCAGTAAATAATATTTATCTAATCATATGATTTATGGCTTGTAATAAAGAGGAGTTAATAGCATTTGAAAGACATTATTTTAAAAAAAAAGCAGATCGCTCATCGTCCGCATAACATTTACGGAAATTACTATTATAAGGAGGTAAGATGAAAATTCTGAGCCGTAATTTGTTATTGAAGAGTTCTCTAAAAATCATAGAAATAAGAGAGGTAATATAAACATCTTAATGAAGTATAGGCGATTGGAAGGCAATAAAAGTGAACACAGTGACCAAGAGAATATGGAAAAACAAAAATAATATTTTGTTTTAGCTTTTTTAATAAAAACAAACTTTATTAATTGTTATCGCATAACTCTACATCATACTATTTATTTGGTAACTCTTCTACCGATATGCGTTATTGGCTGTTTATTCGGCTGAAATTTGTGATTTATTGCGGTAAAATTAGTTTAATTTACGTAGTATTGCTGTTATTAATTTTCATTCTGTATACGTATTCAAATGAGTGCCTTATGTACAACGTCTAGATAGCATATTATTGTTATTTGCTTATTCATATTATTGGATTATTTAATTGATAAATTTTTTGTGATACTATGACTTTAATTATTTATTTTTCGATGAGCTTTTCTTACAGTATTTTTTTACTGAATTTTATAATTCTATTTAGGGCTGTAACAGATTTTTGTTTTTATTTTTTTGTGGATAGAAAAATTTTCTGTATAAGTATATAGCATTGTGTATTTACCACATACCATTTTTTTTAAAATGTATTTACCATAATTAAAGAAGTAGTTTCGTTTGTGATTTAAGTATAAATTTTTTAAATAAGGTAATTTATAATTAATAACTATTAGTTATTAGTTAATAACTATAGGTAACTAGGTATAATAATATATATATTTTATATAATATATTATATATTGTATATAATATATATTTTAGAATAATATATTTTTTGTTAAATTTATAAATACGTATATATTTTTTAATAAAACAGAACAATATTGTTTTCAGCACTCTTACACTTAATATTATTGTTGTAATTTATTTATTTAAATAGCAATAATAATTATCATTATCGATTATATAATATATATTTATAATAACATTAATTAAAAATCTAAAATTACAGTAAATGTTCAGATTTTTTTATTTGAACGTGAATATTATTGAATATCGTGCAACGATATTTATTTCCTCGTTTTCAGTGTAAGTGATTAAGCAATGAAATTTTTTCTGTTGTTGATCTTACTTTTACTTTGAAGTGATCTTTTTTTTCATTTATCGTCTGCACGGTTTAATTTTATCTGTAAGTGTATTTCTTAAACAAAATTAACCTAAATTAACAAATTTAGGTTATTTTATTTGTTATTTTAGGTTAATAAACCTAAATTAACAAATTTTATGATATTCCGAAATTAATGTAATAATTTAAAAATTTCTTTTAGGATATTGCACAACAATTATTTTACGATTGTGAAATTTAATATCTAGTTAATATTTATTTAATTATCTGGCTTTTCTTTAGATCATTAATGTCTTAATTAATATTTGTTGTTTAATTTTTGAAATGATTAATCGATTATACTTAAAAATCGTTTGTAGGAGTATTACTGTGCACGACAATTTTTTTACACATGAAAAACTCTTAATGGTTTTTCTCTACTTTTTTAAAAATAAAAAAAAAAACACTATTATTAGATAAATAATGCGGAACTGTGATACTGTTCTTATGTTTCACCCTTAGTTTGCGGTTATTTTTTTTTATTTTTTTTTTCAATGATATTATTTTGAAAGCTTTTGAAATGATATAGTTTTTTTTTTATCGAATTACTTTTAATAGATAAATAAAAATAAAAAGAAACTCTATAATGTAAAAATATATCGAAAGAGCATATGAATTAAATTTAAGTTAATGAAGCTAGAAATTTGTAAAAACACATGAGGGAAAATAAAAATTATTTTAAGAAAAAAAATCTAACAAAAGGTTTGCTTTGAAGTAGTGCTCATCAGAAAATGTGATCTGTGTGCAATAAATCACTTGATATTGAGGAATTGAATAATACTCATATATATATATATAAAATGGTTATTTTAGTTTTAAAAAAAAGTGGCTTATTTGAAAAATTTTTAATCCAAATAGTACTATTTAGATGTTTGGAGGGTTATAGTTAAGCGATGATGTATTTGAATAGATCTGAGTGAATAGATCTAGGTTACCAAAAAAATGATGTGTGTGAATCACTAGAAAGATTGGGGGTTTCCATTAGGATTTAATCAAACTAGGAGATAGTAATTTGCTAAAGTGACGCTGTTAACCATTTGTGGCAAGCCAGTGTAGAGTCAAGACGATCATGTGATGCGCTCTTTCCATAGAAAAAGCTTATGATTTTCAACGAAAAGTATTGTAAGATTGGTCAGTTTTTGTTGGGCTTTTATAACTTTTTTTATGATTTCATTTCTGTGTTTTTATTATTTATATTTTTATAACATGGCTATTAGCATAACAATTAAAAGTATAGATAATACTGGAACCTTATCTTAAACTGAACACACACACACACACTTTTTTAAGTTTTGATGAAGCCCTTCATCTATTAAATATGACAATTTTAAATCATTCGGGACAAATCTTGTTGAAAGTGTTGCGGATTAAAACCTTTTTCTGGTTTTTTTCTCAAAACTTCTTCCCAAATTGAAGTTATTTTTAATTTTAAAATATACATGTACTTTTCCATGAAGAACTTCGTATCCTTCACCTTTTCTGGTTTTATTTAATATATATATATAATAATGTTACTGTTTAGTCAGTTTTATATATATTTTTTAAAGTTTAATTAAAATCCATTCTACCGTGTTTTTTTTTATGCAAGTGGGAAAATATAATTAAAAAAATAAAAGTCTTGTAAAAATTGAAGGCGCTTCTGTGTTGCAATCCGTGCCTTGAAATACAGATTAAAAAACACGTCGATTTTTTTACAGCTTTAGTAGCCCAGATATGTTTTATAGTATTTAATATAATTCTATAGAATTATACTTTATTGTATGTTCTATAATTTATTCAGCTTGTTTATAAATGTTGTATTTTTATATTTATTTACACGTTTTTACAGAAATAGAAAATGCAATACCATTTCCATACATATAATTTTGTACTTATATGAATAAGTTTCTTTTTTCTAGTTGAATTCATTTGTCCGGTTTTATTTGCATGAATAATTTGCTAGCCCATATATATTTATATTTTTTTATATTCATATTAATTCAATAAATTAAGTACAATACTACCCGTTTATATCGAGTTGTACTACTAGAATTCTATTATTATTGCTACAAATTTGCAATAGACTACGATTTATTTGTTAGAGAATCTGTCCATTGAGATGAGTTTATCGTTTTAACGATAATTGTCAGATTCACGTTCATTTCACTTAATTTGTTAAATGGATTTCATTGTTACAGTTTCGATTCAATAGGAATTAACAAATATTACGAATGATTTAATTTTTTTTTTAATTTGTTTTGTCAGTATAATGATTTAAAATTTGTACTCGGGTCTTTCATTTTATCATTTATTAAATTGATTGGTGTTTATTATTAAATATCCTTCCTCAATTTTTGCCGTTTTGAATTCAATATTTTAGCTCTATTTATTATGATTTGGTTTTGTTTCTTAAACAAATTCCTGGTGAGCATAATTTATACACCATATTCACTTATCTATTTAAGCAACTTTTCCTATTATGAATTTCCCGTTTTCAATGTCATATTTCCCATTTTCAATATACCTGATTACCGCCATCTACTACTGTGTACAAATCTAGTTTGTATTTCCTTTTTCTCAGATGTATCTTAATAATGTGCAAAAGATGTAGGAAAGGAATAACTTACCTCGGCCGATAGGTGACGTAACACATGTAAAATATAATCTTTAATTTTGAAAGGATTTTATCTTCAAACGGTGATTTAAATTTTTACTGAAAATATAACAGAAGAAATCAGTTACTAATGAAAAGTCTGTCAACATTATCCCGAACGAACATTATTATTATTATTGTTAGTGTTCTCTCAATTATTAATTCATTTATAACAGTTATTGTCTCTAACTTTACTTAATTCAGATTACATATTACATGCTCGTATAATATATTTGCGTATTATTGTTTGATTTATTGCAATTGCTATTTATAGATTTTATTTGCATCTATAGCATATTGAATGTATATATATGTAATTATATTATTTAACATGTCATTATTGTGTATTAATGTTATATAAGTCTTTAAAGGATATTATTTTTGTGTTTTAAAGTTCACTTAGGTCAGGTGGCCCTTATTTTATGGTCGATCAAACAAGTACCCCCATATTAACGATAATTTAAAAAATAATTTTAAATGTTAACCATAATTTATAGTCTGATATGACGTTGATTCCTTTTCAGTATCTTTTTTACAAATTTGTTAAAAATTTTAAATTAATTTTTTTTAAAATATGCACGTGGCACAAATGAGTTTGTTGTGGTTTTAATATATCTATTAGAGTCCTACGTACGCTAAATTAATGTTATTTATTTATCTTGTGTTTTGGCGGTTTTTGGATTTTTTTTTTTTAATTATTAAAAAAATATTTTTCTGCTACTTTGGGGTCTTAACAGTTTATATACAAAATTGATATTTGTATATTTTATGCATTTAGTAAGCCTTAAATTTGTGTGTTTGAATTAATTTGGTAGCTTACATCGTTATTCTTAATGTTTATTACAAAATTTTAATTTTTATGGCCATTTTAAGTTAAACCCGACTACCGATCGCAGCCTTTTCGTGTATTGTTGTAATCCTCTAACGGTACTTAATCCCGTTCCCAAATCAAAATCGGAAACAAAAACTGTTCTCACACATACATATTATTATATTTTTATTTATTTATTTTTTCATTTAACCTCCAGAACTACAGAAGTATATCTTCAGAGGATGAGATGAATGAATTGTAGCGTGTATGAAAAATTCCATGCCTGATCGGGATTCGAACGTCCCGGGATCTCCAGATGAAAGGCCGAGACGCTACCACTCCGCCACGGAGGCGGGCTACATAACTGTCATGTATGTGAACGAACAGTTGTTCGTTCGTTGAAATAACGTACAGTAAATTGACGTAACGAATAACTGAGTTGTATGACATCATATCACTTCCTATATAGCTCTCTAAATTAAATTATAAACTCTTGGTGTCACAACTGTAGAGGAATTTCTTCGTCATTTTGTCACGATTACGTCTGGTCGCTCTATGTTGTTGCAATTAATGATAAATGTGTTAACTTATTGTAATTTAGTTAAATAACATAATTTGTCCGCTTTTTTTGAAAATTAGTAGATTGGAAGTGATCATTTTCTGACCTTGTTAAGAAATGTTGACAAACATTACAACAAAGCTACCATATGCCACTGGCAGACTGCATACTTTACGTTCGTCTTATTCTTAATAGCGTACAAGAACTTTTGTATCCATATTTCAAAAGGCAATGGTGTTTGTTGGCGGTAATATCTGTGAATCTTATAGTATAGAATCTGTGATTCTAATAATATCTTTTCTTATTAAGCATTTATATCTGTGTTTGAACATTTTTACATCTATATACAAATGTAAAGTGAAAGGCTATCTTGGTTTCCAGACATAGGAAGAGGTAAGATGTCAGTATCCAAGTTAATATGACTGTGAACAGTGAATGAAAGTGAAAATTTATTTACCTAAGAAAGAACACATTAATTGCTGCTGAATATGTTTTAGATATTTATACTTTAAAAACTGTTTAGAGAATATTCATCCTACAACATCACATTCAGGTTATAACATAGTCTTTCGTTTACGGACTGTAATGTTACAGAATGAGTGCCACTAGCATTTAACCTATCAAAAGAAAGTGCGCCTTTTACTAGACAGATTTATTCAGTAAAATATGTTTTTAAAAGTCTTTTTTAGGATGTTGAATTTTTCGCTGTGTTAAATAAATAGGATATTTGAAACATGACATTTTTGACGTCTCTGGTTTCATAGGAAAATCTTTATATTGGGATTTCACCTTTTTTATGTAGTACACTACTTTATAATACTCCCTACTTACATGGAGAAGTTAGTACATTAAAGGTAAATGGATGAGGTATTTTGTGTGTGTGTGTGTATTTGATAAAATGGATGCCCACTCACTCCTCACTGTACGGTGACATATTCCAGGCCATAAGTCATCTTATACTCTTTTACTCAAACTCCTTACGCCTCTTACCTTTCTACTAAACATCCCCGTTGGTTTCTCGTCGTGAGACTGACTTATTTTACCTGACGATATGTTTTTGTAGACTACATAACTCATGGATTCCACCGTGACGTCATATCTTGACAGTTTCTAATGGAATTGTCTCCGACTCTATTAACTGTAATCCATAAAGCATAACTTGTTCTAGTAGTTTGGGTTGAAATTGAATTTCTCTTCTGACCCGCTAACTCGGTTACACAGTTGCTGTTTCTCTTTCTTTTCATGTACTCGGATGTGCGTGTTTATGTGTGAATGTAGTTTATTACATATGTAGATATACTGAGGAAAGCGGTTTGCTTACTTGCTGTGCATGATTTATCTATTTAACTTTGCTTCCCAGTTTATTTTCTACCAACTTATTGTTAACTCACTTTAAGCCTATTTATTTTATTAATTTGTGTTGTTATTTTATTACTTTTTAACTGTTCTTTTTAAATTATATATTTTGGTTAATTAAATTACCGTTAGGATAATTATTTTTAACATTACTGGTTAAGGTTCTTTGATAATGGTTTCTGTATCTTCGAAGAATGTAAAAAAAATTAACGAACACTTTTGTAATTTAACTTGAGAACGCAAAGTATGAACACTTGTGCAAGAATGTACGTGAACTTGAGAATGACATGACCTTGAGACTTAAAAGAACGTCTAAGTCTAATATAACATACTTAGTACGAATGAGGTAGGTGATGTGGAAAGGAAAGGGAGAGGTGTAAAGCAAAGATTTCCAGTTTTACGTTTCAGTGATAGAAAAGTGTGATTGTAATCGAGTAGGTATACTAATAACGCCCGAACCTCCGTGCCGCGAGTGGTAGCGTCTCGGCCTTTCATTCCGAGATCCCGGGTTCCGAATCCCGGTCAGACATGGCATTTTCACACATGCTACACATCATTCATCTGATAATAGCGAACTATATGAAAGATTGCTTTCTGAAAAAATATGGGCCGAATCAATTCGGCTTTATTAAAGGTCGTTCTACTGTAGATGCATTATGTTGTAAGGTGATCAACTGAACGGAATCTACCGAGAGGAGCACCTTGAGGATCAGAAAGTTTCCCCTGATGGTCCTCCAGGATGTCCGCAACGCCTTTAATAGCATACCGTAGCGTTTCATTATCGAGGAGATGCGCAGGCACAATATTGATAATAATTGTGCTACAGTGCGAGATTATCTACATGACCGAGAGTTATTGGTTTCATCAGAAGAGGGCAATATTACATTTTAGATGACAGAAGGTGTTCCGCAAGGCTCCGTCCTAAGCCCCCTCCTTTGGAATTTAACGTTTGATGGCGTGCGGAGATTGGGTTTCCTGGAAGGAGTAGAATTGATTGGCTATTCGGATAATTTGGCGATATTGGTCCAGGGTACCAATGAATTAATAGTAGAGGCTAAAGCAAATAGAGCGATACGACAGATAAGCGTCTGGTTGAAAAGCAGAGTTCTTCATTTGGTAGCAAATAAGACACAAATTGCTGCCATTGTAGGTAGTATATATTGTGGAGAATATATTAGTAGGTATCTAAAAACAGCATCATTTAAGTTCAATCTAAATACGTATGACTGACCACTAAAGTAAGTAATATGGTATTTTTCACACACGCTACAATTCATTCATCTCATCCTCTGAAGGTATACCTTAACGGTGGTTCCGGAGGTTAAAAAAAAAAACCTAAAGTAACACATTACTTCTGTAGACTGTAAAATAATATCTTAATCTTGTAATATTTACTATATTATAGTAACACTGTCGAATATCCGTTTTATATACATCATACCCTCATCATTTCGTAGTAGTATACATCGGCTAACTAATCCAGATTATCTTGTCGATGTTACCTTGGATATTTATTAGAGATTTATTTTTACAATAAGTACAGTAGCACTACCATTATATCAGTCATAAATCAAACTGAACAGTTCGTGATTACAATAAAAGATTTAACAGAAAAAAAGATATCCAGAAACATTAAACTTCGAAGCTAAATCTTAAAGAAAGAGTGAACAGATTGAAGTAATTAATAATTAAAATTACTAGAAATTTAGAACCGATTCTGATTGCAGAATGTAAAACAAATTAAAAAAAATTTCCCAAAATTATAATCGAATTGATACTAACGAAAGAACAGTGTTGCTACACTGTACTGTCTAATACGGCACATTTAAAAAAACTAAATTAGTTTAATTCTAAAATCTAATAAACGATTACAATAATCTATTAATGTAGTATAATACAATAAACATTTTCTTCCAAGATTTCAAAAGCAGGAAGCAACAATGACAATGCATTTCATAATACAGGCATATCTTTATGGTATGGAGAATGTCACGTACTCATATATCATTATTTCTTTATAGAAAAAACAAATTAAAAGTTTTACTATATTAAATAAAGCATGAATAACTACAATAGAACTTACATAAAAATTAACTGCAATTAAAAACTGTACTGTAAACGTAGTTATACACAGCTAAATAATACATTCTCCATACTAATGTTTTCGAAATAACGTAACAATATTTTGGTAACAACAAGCGTTAGAATGTACAAGATTCATAGATTTGAAAGTTATTGTTCGTTGCAATCAGCAAGATCTCATACAGGTTTCATCGATTTTTCATTTATCTTTTAAGTTTTTTTTTTTCTTAGGTTTGGTCGTTTAAGAGAAGTTGTAATGAAAGAAATATAAAGTAGGGTATTTATGATGGTATTTTCAGATGTTTTCTCTCTGGTTAAAAATTAGAAAAAATTAGTGTGGAGAAGATAATCTAGATTAGTTAGCCAATGTATACTACTAGGAAATGATGAGGGTGTGATATATATAAAACGGATATTCGACAGTGTTCTCTATAATGCAGTAAATATTACAAGATTAAGATATTATTTTACAATCTACAGAAGTAATGCGTTACTTTAGGTTTTTTTTTTTTAACCTCCGGAACCACCGTTAAGGTATATCTTCAGAGGATGAGATGAATGAATTGTAGCGTGTGTGAAAAATGCCATATTACTTACTTTAGTGGTCAGTCATACGTATTTAGATTGAACTTAAATAATGCTGTTTTTAGATACCTGCTAATATATTCCCAGGATTCGGATTGATAAAAAAATTTCCTTTAATTTAAAATTTTAATCAAAATTAATATGGCACTAAATCGGCTAGTATAATATTAATATCGATTGTGATTAAAGATTTTGTTAAAATTCCGATTGGACATGGGAATTTAGAAAATGAACCATTAAATAGGCTGTTTTAGTTTTAATAACGATTTACTGTTTAATATATTTCTGCTAACTTGTAATTACGATATTAGAATTTTTTGGGAAAGATCGATCAGCTTTTTTTTTTTGCTTGAAGTTTTGTTAGATAACAAGAATGGGGGATATTTTAAGAGGAAGTCTGGCTGGGTTGTGCTTCCAGCAATCTAAGCGCTTTCTGATACTGTTTGTGGTCTCTCTCACGCACCCTCTCTCTTTCACTCACTTCCTTCGTCTTGTATGTAGAAAATTGCATTCCTACACGACGTTCCATGCATTATTGCATATCTTTTGCCTATGTTTTTTTCTTTTGTTTCTTTTACCCATTCCTCTGACGACATTCATTCTTTCCATACCCTCATCTTTTCGTGCCGATTAACATTCTTACTTCAATCTCCATTTTTTAAATTTATTTTAATAAAATTTTATCTTTGAATTAAGTTAACTATTGTGAATTTTAAAGACGAATTAATATTTTTGGTCTAAATAAATTTATATTGTAATTCTCCAATTTACGATTACTGTTTTGAATGTATGATTACTTTCCGATTTATAATTAAGGTTTTATCAAGCATGAGCTAAAATTGTAATAGTAAAGGAGCTACAAAGCATTTCAACAGATTATATCAGTTAAAAATGACCCCGATTTTCAATATTTGTACAAAATTAAACATTTTTTAATATTTTTTTCAAACGAAAATAAATGAAACGAATTTGAATGCTATTATCCTGAGCCACCAATTCAGACAAAGGTAAGTTATGAATTAAATAATAGGCTTCAAAATAATTCATGTATTGCAATAAAGAATTTTTCTCTTTACTTTATTATTTCTAATGTGAGTTTACATTTTTTTAATCCGTTTAGATGTGGCCTAAGATGTCAGAACAAAGTAAAAAAAATATAATTTTACTGATTTGTCATCTATCGTAAAATAATTTATTTATTCCTCGTATACTGATGTAGCTCACTTGTATTCCATCAGATAATGAATTTTAAATTTGGTTTTAATTGTTTGATCTATACGTGTTCTGTATCTGTTTTAATTTTAATTTACTGTCCTGTATTTTGAGTAAGGGGCGGATTACGCCGCCGAATTGATAAATTTAAACTTGTGATTAATAATTTCTATTAGTTAACGGAACCACTCGTTTTCAACTACTCGTAAAATTCATTGTTGCTAGTTATACATATTCTGAAATTAATTTAGGATATATATATTTCTTGTACATCAACAACTCACCTTTTTTTTTTTTTTTTGTAGATAATCGGTCTCGGATATATTGTTATCGAAAATATCTCGTCGATTTCCACAGTTTTCTATTTCCGACAATAATTGTGCTCGTCTCGAAAGCCTGAGGTATAATTTTTATACAGTTATCTGTGCAGTCAAGTTTGCCGAATCAGTATTTGTTGGGAATATTTAAAAATATGTCAATAAAGGGTGAAATTAACATTTCAAGGGACTTAGTCTAACAAAATTCTACTGGTCTATTTTGGAAGCACAATAGCTTCCTAAACCTTTAAAATTACAAGAATTTTCTGATCTTTGCCTTTTTTAAAAGATAAAAGAGTAATATATATTTATATACAAAAATTTTTATTTAATTTTTTTTTTGTTTTGTTTTACTAATCACCACTTTAAGACCGTTTAATGCGATCGTATGTACTTAATAAGCTGAATTAAATAATTTGCCATAAGTTAATTAGTTTTTCAATAACAATTAATATTCATTTCACATTAATATGTGTAAAAATGGTTAATGTCAGTAAATTTACAAAAATTTAATTACTATATTAATTCGTTATCATATCTGATTTTAATGAAGTAATTAAATTCATTTATAATATGAAAGAAGCAATTGAATTTTTATATTATCGTAGAAATTATATATTATATTATGATTCAAATACGAAATTTAATTATCACATTAGTATGCAAAAATTTTTCAATTAAAACTTTTGTGGCATTGATGAAATAAGCAGTGTGCAACTATATTCAATTTACTTAAATTTAGGCGAATTTTAATTCTTAAAATCTGGAAAGTAGTTCACGAAATAATAGTTCCACGTTCTGATGACTGCTACCAATCATGTTCAGATGAATGTACCACCAACAACTGAGGCTCCGTAAGGTTTGATTTTAATTTAAAAATATTATAAAATTTAGTTTAATACGTCATTAGTTTTAAGACCCTTCGACAATCTTCAAGAAAGGGAAATAAATGCTTTATCAACTTGAGACTGTAAAAAAATTAAGGTTTCAGAAAAACGGGTAATTAAAAAACAATTATTTTCGGATTATCCGGAATCTAGAGAGTGTGTGTGTGTGTGTAGGCGCGCGCGCGCGCGCACGTGTGGTTGTTATATCACGTTTAGTGTGTTTATACTGATGCTATTATTTTTTTAACGAACTTGGATAGTAGCAACTCAACAAACATTACTCATCATTAGAGAAATTGCATCCGGCCAACAGTGAATCCGATAAATTAAAGTGGTCTTCATATTAAAAAAAAATTAAATATTTTTTGAAAATCATCTCTTCATTCTTCCTCCTCGGTGGTACAATACCACCATGAGTATTCCACTAGTTTTTAGTTAAACTTGGTATGTCCTCGGTTTGTTTCGATGATGGGGGGGTCTAATTTTTCTACGATCGATCCGGGAACTATGTTATCTACCCGATGGCTGTAAAAAATGCCTGTCGGATTCGAGCCAGACCTTATATTTTGTACATAATCACGTCATCTCTTAAAATTGTTCGTCAACACTAAACTTTTTCACAGATCTTTATCGGCACATTATGCTATACATTAAAAAATAAGTAGTGAAATTACGTCTTTTGCTCACTTTTTATTGGATTAAAGCTTGTTTTTTTCTGATTTTCTATTTTTTTCCACATCTGTCTAATAATTATATATATTGCTACAAAATATTGTTGTTTGTATTTCAACCTGATTTTTCGTAGTATTTTAAGCGTTTAATAAGAAATTATTAAAAAATAGGTATTTCTATTTGATTTTTAATTCTGTTGCCATGGAAGTTTAAGTTTTGACAAATCATCAGTAAAGTAAATAGTTAAATAAACTAAATACTTAACTTGAAAACTATAAAATATTTTTTACTTACATCTTTGAAATTTATGATTAAAAAAAAAAAATTATTTGCGAATTGGAAAAAATTTGTTTTAATTGGTATAAAAGAATAAATCATATATCGTACTCGTTCGCTTTTTATGATTTTATATTTATTACGTGGCCTAAATAATTTTTGCTGCCGTCGTTTCTGTAGCTATAAGAAAAGCTTAGTTTTAAAATGTTTTAATTATGTTGCATTCCAACGAGAGGATAGGTTGATGTATTTTCCACTGAAATATGTGCTTTTTTGTTGCTGTACCATTCCCGGGAACGTTGATAAATATTCAGGCCGAGAGAAGTGATTTATGGAGTAGTCGGAGCCTCACAGAGAGTGGCCGTTCAATTAAACCACTATGGTTTTACCATAATTGAAATTTTTGCACTGGCCACGGCCAACAATGCTATGTCTACTATCTAAAAAAAAAGACATTAAAAAAGTGTGCTTATCATATGATTTATTTTAGTACTTATTTTATAATTCTAGTTTATGAAAGATTAAACGACATCGCTTAATCTGTAAAATTTACTTTCTTTTTTTATGAGCAAACGTATTTTATATTTTCGTCATTTTATTAGGAAATTAAAATTAATTGACGGTTTAAAAGTAATTTAACCTTATTTTATTCATGTGCAATTAAAAATATCGCATTTAATTTTAGTATATAATTAAAAATTGTTTCAAGTTATTTTTTACGTTCTCTTTATAACTTTTGCATTTCAGCAGAAAGTAATATTAATATGTAAACAGCCGCTAAAGCTATTTAGTTTATTTGTGCAGTTGTACGTATAACCATCCGGATAATACATAAATAGGAGCCTTCCCGCACTAGATCGTAGCATTCGGACTAGATCACACCGAAGATATTATTCTCTAAACTGATTTCACAGCTCTTGTGGAATTATACAGAATTATATTCCTAAGAGCGATCGTCGCATTTTTACCAGAATACCATTTTTAATTATAATGGGGTTCAGAAAATTATAGATTAAAAATGTTGTGTTGACTACTTAAGTGTACCGATTAAAAATTACTTTCCCTCCAGAAATCTTTGAGCTACTCGAGAACAGGTTTTAAAATATTATTAATGTAACAACTTTGCTCGTTCCTGTACTGTGGAGTGCGTCCCACTTTAACTGTAAACAGTTTTTCTAGACCGACGCCAAAGATAATTTTTTCCTGTTGCTCACCAACTTTCTCTTTATCTGTTTAGCCTCCGAAGTTATCGTAAGGTGTTACTTCAGAGGATGAATGAGGATGATGTGTATGAAGTGTAGTTTTGTACAATCTTAGGTTGACCACTCCTGAGAAGTGTGGTTAATTGAAACCCAACCACCAAAGAACACCGGTATCCACCGGTGAATAATATCTAAGATTGAATAAATATCTAGTATTCAAATCTATATAAAAATTTTTATCTTCACTAGGATTTGAACCTTAGAACTCTCGACTTCGAGATCAGCAGATTTGCGATGTCGCGTTAACCACTAGACCAACCCGGTGGGTTATTGCTCACCATCCTGTCTGCTGTTTTATCACACTGACACGCAAAGCCGTCTGTATATCAATAACCACAGTCAGTAGTGAAGTTTAACCCGTAATTTAAATTAAAAAATTAGATATGCATAAATTTTTTTTGCTTCAATTGTAAGATTTTTTTTAAAAATTCATCTAAATGAAAATATTTAAAAAAAATTAATTTAACTGAGGGGAAAGAATAACATTTATGTCAAATAATTTTTAAAAAATTTACAAAAAATTTTTATGATTTTATTTTGATTCAATTTCTCCAGTTAAATTTTTTATTGAAGTACTTTTGAGGCCAGTTAATCACCAGCATCAAGTTTCTCCAGTAGAATCGGGCCGCCCTCTATTGATAACTTCAAAACAGTTTTTAATAAAAGTAATTTAAAATTTCATTTTTATTGAAATTTTGTTGCTATTATTTATTATGTAAATAGCATCGGAAAGAAACCTTTTAAATTAAAATTTTCACAAAAAAATGCAGTAAATATTTACTAAAGGTTTTATCAATTACATTTTTTTTTGTATGAATCTTGACAAAAAATAATTATGTATCCTAGTTTTCTATCTACCTTACGATAAATTATTTATTATCCTAATTTTGTTTGTTTATTTTGTTTTTTTTTTTTATAATTTCAACTGTTATTCTGTTTTGAGTAAACAAATGATACTTAGATTTTAAAAGTGGGAGTTTTCTGAAGACGAAATGTCATGACTTTTAACATTTTTTAATTGAATATATAGTATATTGTCATATAGGATTACAATAAAAATACAAATTCAAATTCTTAAACAACAGAAAATATAAGATAACTTATCAATCTTAAACCCATAAGTAATAATTAAAATTTAAAAAAAACCCAAAAATGAATAAAAAATTAATTATCTAAAAAAAAAAAGATAAAAAAATAAAATAATTGTTAACTTTTAAACTGTTAGGTTTGAAGTTAAACATAAATTAACACAAATATAAAGCTAATTAAATAATCTCTTTTAGATCTACGATTTAAAAATACTAATAACAATTAACCTAAAACACCATCGCAAATACAAATACTAATAAAATGCTTACTAATTTTTGTATATTACAAAATTTTAACTTCGTTTTATTTTATTTCGGTATACTTTCATGTGAATACTGTACCCCGTTTCTCTTGGTAATTACGCCTACAAGTCTGTTGCCCTGAAGCACCTCTGAGTAAGATTCAGTGAAGCGAGATAGACGCCGTGCAAATAGTGCGCTGATTGCAGCCCCATCTCTTCTTCCTATGTTGTTTGAAATTGTTACCCGTTTCTGCACCCCTTTGGTATCGGCGATGCGATTTTCACGCTGTTCCCTAATTTCATTCTCAGTTTATATTAGAACATTCCACATAGAAAATATACTCTACCGATTTTTTTAGTTCTTCTCCATCCATCGTTTTATACCAACTTTTGGAAATCTGCTTTCACATTAGTTGTTAAAAAAACAAAAAAAAAAAATGTATATATTTTATCTGTTCTATGAATAATTTTATATTTGTTAGTTGAGTAGCATTTCAATTCATTAATCGGTTTTGTATTCTATAAAGTTATTTTTTTATTATTATATAAACTATATAAACTTCTGGTTTTTTATTAGCTTTACAGTAAAATAGATAGGTTTTTTAATAAATATTTTATTAAATAATATTGTTAATTGTTACGTAATCCCTAAATTTCTGATATGATAGATGGTAAATTTTAATGGAATTAAGTGTAATACAATACATTTCTTATCTCGTTGCACACTATTAAATGTGGAATGGTACAACTAACTGTATTTTTATTTTTTAATTGATAGTAAAAAGTAAAATCAAGAGATTATATTTTCTTCTTTGTTTACATTTGTTAAAAACCAAATATTGGATTAGGAGCTTTTTTAAAATTATTTGTAGTAAATATTTATATGTATATATATTTATATAGATTGTTATTTATTTTTATATAATTTTTCAGCTACAAGCAATACATTTTATCACTAATCACATATTTATCACATTTTATCACGTATTTCATCAATAAAGCTATCATCAGCTACTGAATAAAGAAATCACTAACGAGCGCAGGATAGATTTCTGGCAGTTTTCGAGTAATTAAGTAGATAAAGTCGCTTTAACTGCTAATACTAGCTGATACTAAATTACTAGTATCTGTTCACACAGATACTAGTAACTTAGTAGTTTTGAAGGTCCCTATCATCTTTTAAGTATATCTAATTAACGTTCAATTAAAACCCACTATACCGAGCCTAAAGGAATCAAGGATAAGAAAGAAGGGTCGATTGTGAGAAAGGGATGATCTACTCGCACAGACACAGGGTGAGTAGTCTGTTAAACTAAACTAACCTCCTCCGGGCATTAGATACCACCCCTTTGTAGTTTCTCAGCA
Source organism: Zanna intricata (assembly GCA_010016005.3). Taxonomy (NCBI): domain Eukaryota; kingdom Metazoa; phylum Arthropoda; class Insecta; order Hemiptera; family Fulgoridae; genus Zanna; species Zanna intricata. Next base: position 3,222 of record JAAAKQ030218551.1, on the reverse strand, counting down.
CTTAAGAAACGATTAGCACATTGATCAGTTAAAACATATGTCTACAATATATTGCTTTCTGCCTGATTTTTAAAAAGCTAGGTAGCTTTCTTAAAAAAACGCTCACCCATCCATTGAATCGTGCATCGTATGAAATTATCTAATTGATTTATAATCCGTTTAACCAGACCACCGCTAGTGAATTATTTTATGGTTAAGAAAAGGAACCGCTTGAACATTTTCATGAAAGGATCAAAGAAAATAATGGGAAAAGGGAAACCTTAATTGTAGGATGATTGAATAAAAAAATTAAAAAAAAAAAAACAGTTTAAGTTTATTACGATAACAGTTTTATAAAATAATAGTCATTCAAACATCTTTACTTTCAGTAACGTGAACTATTACAGTTTATACTTACATGTTTTCTTATTTTGTTTTTTTTTATGATATTGAAATATTTTTATAAATTTTTAGGTATTAATTTTTTTTTTTATTTATGCTTGGCATTTTATAATTACAATTAATTATTTTATGTTAAGATATTTTTGTTGTAAAATGTGATGTATGAACTCTTATTGTTGTATACCCTCTAATACAGACGGTTTCATTAATGAAATATTATTATTTCTAAGGTATAATAAATTACTATCGTTCTGGGAAATAGTTTGCGGTAGCTTTGAAATTTGTAGATATAGGATGATTGTATACAACAAGAAATTAGACTACAAGTTATGTGAATTCAACGTAGAGACATTTCCTTCTCCTTCTAAGTAAATGGTAGAATGGGCGTGGATCTTTGTGATGTATGGACGTAGGTTTCTCCTGCTAATGGATCCCCTGCTGAATGGATTGTTCTTCCATCCTGTATGTTTGGGGGCCACCTCTTACTTGTTGTAATAGTCTACGATAATAATAATATATTATTACCATTACTATATATTGTTCCGTTTAACAAAAAACAGCAAAAAATTACACGCACGCTCACTAACATATAATTCCTCAAGTATTTTTCTGAAGGATTACGGTTACGAAAAAAAAGTAAATAAATGAAAATATATTTTCTCTTGCACGGATAACCGATTCGTCGCTTAGGTTAAATTTTCGGGAAATACACAGTACAAAAGATTGACTTGTCAGATGATCAAATTGACAGAACTTTGGCCAGTTTTGTCGATTGTTGATTTATTGAAATTAGTTTATCGATTATATTTTAAAAGCTCAATGAATTTTTCTTAAAATTATATCAATTGACTCGATTTGATCAATCTTAATTATTGGAAAAGATATATTATTGAATATCCTGAGATAAAAATGTAGATATATCCAGTCTCTCGAGATTAAAAAGAAATAGATTTCAAATTAGGGTTTTGTAGTTTCAAAATACTTATTGAATAGCTAAATGTCAATCTTGCTTAAAAACATGAGTACATATCTTCTATATTGATGACAGAAACAAGATGTAAGACTGAGGTCTGAGTTATAAGAGGTACGTGTTAACTATAATTACAAACATTGTACAAAAATTCAATTATTTCAACTATAATAGTTTTAAACAAATTTACCTAGAAATATTTTTTTTGTTGAAAACAGTATTTTTTTTCCAAGGTTTTGAACGCAACAAACGTACTTATTTGTTATGTATGATAATAGTTGTTCATAATGTCTTGTACATCAGAATAATGTCATCAACATAAAGTTCCAGAAATTAAACATTAGAGCCGGATGTTGATACAATAAACAATGAAACGATTTGGTAATCTCACTGTCACAAAAAAAAAATGCACATTCATATACAAAACTAGTAGTGACAGACAAATCACATGACACGACAATAACAAACATTCTCAAACCGTTTATCCTCTCCTAAACTATCTGCGTTGAGGAACAACGCATTCGCTTAATCCTTTTCTACTTACAGCAGAATACTCCTGTAGAAAACAGCACGGGTAGCGAACCAAGTCTACCACCAGTCTTTAACCTGTAGTATTATCTGAAAAATATTTATATTTTGTTTGTTTCCGTACATATCGGAAAATGCTGGCTTTCAACTAAGGATGTGGGCCAGTTTCACAGCCAGTTTAAAAAAAAAACAACGAACTGCCGCGAATCGTTTCACCCACTACTTAATGGAAGGTTTTACAAACCCCCACCCATGTTTAAATAAATTTCTAAATATTCTTTTAGATTTCCAAACCGATACCTAGTCAAATTTAAAAATTTAAACTTACTGATAGAATTAAGGACAGTAACCAGACATCGAAATATATTGTTTGAAAAAAAAAAAAGTAAATATCATGAAATGGGCAGATTGCAGTATATTGAAATGATGGATATTTTAATAAGCAATAATGGTAAAGGTATGACTTAAATTTTCTGAATACAATTTGGTCGTTTTAATTTGTCATTTCTATTCTTATAATCTAGTATTAAACAAATTTGCATTAAATTTTTAATTTGTGTTTTCATATTGTAATATTACCTGGATTAATATTTATTTACATAACCCAGATAAACGATGCTCAGTTTTTGTAGTAAAAAAACATCCTAATCTAGGGTGCAGTGCTTTCTTATGTAATGATTTTTATATCCAGGCACAGTTATACCCCGGGCACAATTCGGGACTGCCATTCAAGTCTAATCAAACCATTCTTTGGTTTCTTTGTTACAACAAATGTAACAGCCCGTTCACCCGTTCACTGACCCACTCACCCAAAAAAATAAAATACATTCAAAAATAACTGAAAAAGTTTCATTGTTATATATAGATAAAGACTCTTAAAAATTGCATTACAATAAAAAAAAAATCTGGTTACAATTTAGCTTTTGGTACCGCAAATTAAATACATCGTTACATCAAAACGACCAATAAACACAATGCTTTTGGAATACATCATAAAACCACTCCTGTTAAACAGTGTTTTTTACTGGTCAAGTAGAACTGAATCTTAAAGTTATACTGAACATTTACAACATATACCGTGTACAGCTGCATTCTACTTTTGCAACGTAAAGTGAAGATGGCAAACCACTTCTTAAATACTGTTTGTTTATATTCTAATAATCACAAAAAAAACCCGGACATTTTACATTATGAACAAATGGAATTTATAAATATACAGTGTTGTACTTAATTCTCTTTTATTTGTTTAGCCTCCAGAACAACCGTTAAGGTATTACTTCAGAGGATGATGTGTATGAAGTGTAGTCTTGTACAATCTCAGGTCGACCACTCCTGAGAAGTGT
>JAAAKQ030218518.1:0-11504 GCA_010016005.3 Zanna intricata | reverse complement strand
GGGATTATCTACCTCAGGGCAATAATATCTTTACATGGTTATTGTTCATATCATTATTATTGTTATATTTCTTCTGATCGTATATAACTGTCGTCCGTATTAATCTTTTTTTAATGTAATTATCCTGATTAATATAATAAACAGCAAGTATTTTCACAATAAAGAAACCGTTACATTCTTAGAATAGCAGTTTACCTTGGATACTGTTAACTTGAAAATTGTTGCTTGCATAAGTACAATATATTTCACTCGCCTGTATATAGATATCACATTCTCTTATACAAGTAACAAAAGAATATTACGCAAACATTCATTATAATAAATTATATTTCAAGGGTGACCAAACATAATGCAAAATAATCTCCAAATATAAACAAACTGATAATCTAGAAGATCATGTTAGTAACAATCTAAAAAAAAAAAAAATAATCATCATCTTGATGAATCCAAAACATTTGAAAGATATCATAGAGTAGTAACCAAGGAAATTGATCATGGAAGTGAGGATAAAAATTAAATCAAACAAATTAAATGAAGTTTAAAAAAAAATTATGAATGAATAATAATAACAATAATAGTCAATGTTAAAAAAATAAATAAAAATAATCATTACTTTTTTTTCTTGTATGTCATGTGGTTGGTATTGACTGTTATAGTGATTAAAATATTCCAACAGCAACCAGTAAACTGTAACCAACATTTTAAATGTACTAGTCTATAATAACTGATTCATTGATCATGGCTTTGGCCTTTGATATTAAACTTACTTTACAATCTACTTTTGGGATTCTACTCCCCGAGATATTCCAAATGTTTATATTCAAATTTTAAGGGAGGTTACTGTATTATCTTATATTATTAACAGTATGTCATTGTTAAATTCTAAAATTGTATGTTTATTTATAGATAATGATTCTATATGAATTTTTTTATGAGAAAACAATAAATAAATTTTTTATTATGATTGGTACATAATAATCACATTATATAAATTGCATCAGGAATGTGTAAATATCTTATTCTATAAATAATAAACAGAACTGCCCTGGATAGATCAAGGGAAATTGTGATTAAATCTTGATCAGAGCAGCTTCACAAAATACACAACAAATTATAAAATAAAAAATTGATGGGATTAAAGTCCATATTAATTATTTAAAATATAAAATAATGTTATGGTGGATCCATAAGGATAAAAAATAACTACAAAATAATTCACAATTCAGAACGTGTTAATGAAAACTATTTAAGAACATATTTTTATACATGTTGAATAGACTTAAAAAATAAATAAATAAAAAAATCAGGGTTTATTAAAACTGTTTAATTAGTTTCTTTTTTTTTTTTTTTTTTAATTCATTGGCTAATTATAAATTCAGTAGACTAATTTTATTCCATAACAATTAATTATTTTATCACATGGATATATCATGATGTTTTAAGCAGTATCACGTAGTAAAAAGATTTTAATTCAGGTGAATACTAGAAATTGTAACCATTTTTTATAAATAAATTTCAATACATTACCAAAGTTAAACAATAGATATGTTTACTTTCTGAACGATAAAAGTTAAAAAAGAAAGCGCATTGTAGTATAAATAAATGATATTAAAACTTCCAAATTAGATGAATCATATTTATTATTTAAAGAGAACACTTTTCAAGTTTTCTGATTCTCTAGAGTTTTGTTAATCTTCTAGTAATAATCTAAATATCCAGTCTTTCTTCCATGTCAGTGACTAAATTGATGAAGTGTTTTATTTTTCAATAATTTTTTCAGTGATCTTTAAAAAGTTTTTTAAATAATTTTTTTTTGGCAAAGAAGTTATCTTAGATAAATCCCAAATTTAGCTTTGATTCTAAAAACATTTTACATTCGTGTCTGTGTACGAGTGACTATTCATCAACTACATCTTTTTAAATTGTTTTTTATTCTCTTTTTATCATTTCGTTATTAGAACTTCATCTAGTTTTTGAATGGTTTCCTTCCATCCACAATACAGCAATCTCTTTATTCTCTCTTTCCGTTTAGTCTCCAGAACCGGTGGTAATACCTTACCACCGTAAGGTATTACTTCGGAGGATGAATGAGGATGATATGTATGAATGAGAATGAAGTGTAGTGTAGTATAGTATCAAGGTGAACCAGTGTCTGAGATGTGTGGTTAATTGAAACCCAACCACCAAAGAAGACCAGTATCTACCATCTAGTATTCAAATCCATATAAAATTAACTGCTTTTACTAGGATAATTTACCTGTAATAAGTTAAAAAAACTTAATCTAAAATAAATCAAGTTTTTTTTTTCAAAAATGTTATAACTGTTGTTATATAGTAAAAAATAAACAGTTTAATTATTCTACATTAAAGAAATCTTACAAAAATTCTATCGATGATGTATAAGTCAATAAAAAAATATGCAAAATTGTCATCTAAATGCACACGATTTCTTCCTTTGGTAAACTTGATAAAAAATATAGAAAAAAATCTTATATGAAAGTCTTATATGAAATTATGTTTACTAATGACTGATTTATTATTAAGTCTGATTGTTATGACTACTAATGGATTATTTATTATAAGTCTTTAATTTAGAGATTTTGGATAAATGTTATTAAATTTAACAAGATTTCTTTTTATGTAAAAAAAAATGAAAAATAATTAGATAGTCAATCTTACATTCCTACAATTCGTTGTGGTAAGCAGTTTTTTCATGGTAAAAAATTGATCAGCCATAATAAATTGATCATCCGTAGTAATTCTGATGGTTAAAAACAAATAAGTGATATTAAAGCAAAAACAAAATACCACAAGATAATACTTTTTCGATTGTAACATAAAAAACAATAACAAAAGCAGCTTATTATTTAATAATTATTCATTAGTACTCGTACTGATTTTTTTATTTTAATCTAAAAGACTTAAGAATTTTTAATTAAAATGTCTAAGTTTTAATTAACATGGTAATCAAACTTTTTCCTTTTACTTATATTCATTCTGAATGAAAAATACTCTACCTCTAATTTTTCCCTTAGTTTTTTTAATGATCTCATCTTTCTCCAATTCAAAAACAACTGACAAAGAACTTTTTATAAATTGTTTATTATAAAAAATAGAACAAAAGAAAGAAAGTTTAATCAATTGTTTATGCATGTATTTCTTTGACTGAATTCATTAACTGCTTACATAATGTAGTTATATAACAAAATTACCTACAGTGATTTTAATATTTCCTATGTATAAATGCATGATATAAGAAATTTTGACACAAAGTCATAAAGACACTAGTACTGATCAAACAGATTTACATCTATATTCAACTGCTCTTAGGTTTATTTGTCATTCTTTTTCTTTCTTTTTCTGCTCCTTCTACATGACCTTTATATATATTCAAAAACTACTTCATTCTGTTTATTCTTTTTAGTACCTTGTCACTCCTGATTGAGCATGTACAATTTATTTTTTCTACGACTATATTTTTATGTTAAAGTACCTCATAGCTGTCTATATTCCCAAATATAAATTAGGAGATAGTATTACAAGGTCTGAGGATGAACATTTCTGAACGGTATCATTGATTGAACCCTAACAACTGATGTAATTTAAAGTATAATGGTTCAAAAATATAAATAAATTTATGTCAAATGTATTATAATTTTTTTAGAATAAAACCAAAATCTTACAATATCAGAAAACAGCTGTTGTACTAACTAAATATGTTTATAATTGAAAATAAATATGTTTAACTGAATGTGTTATTAATAAACTAAATCTTTACTTCAGTAATTAACTAAAAAAAAACAAGTAATTCTATAAGCGGCTCAATCAACTGTTCAGTTGGATGTACTATACACAATAATTTTAAGTACCAGATATTTTTTTTTTCTTTTTATAAATGTTTCATGACATTAACATTTATTGGTATGAGTTACAAAACAAATATCCATAACATCCAGTATTATCCAACCATGATGATATACAGGAATCCTGCCAATTCATATCTTGTTCTTAATTTACTTCCTTCAATTCTTGTATGTAGTTTTTGTCAGGAAGATAATTCAAATTTTGTAGACCATCAGATTGTCAAGATTATAAAACTTTTTTACAGTCTTATGATTATGTTTTTTTTGATATTATGTAATTTTATTTTTATTGAAATGAAAAGTAAAAGAATACTATTCAATTTTTTTGTATGATAACAATAATCTATGCTAAGAAGACCCACTTTAAATATTTCAAATAAAATACTTGAAAAGCCAATTTAAAATAGTCTGATGCGAGTATAATAATCATTTTAACAGTAAATAAATGTATCAACTAATAATATGCTCAAATATGATAGTGAGGACCAGATTAAGAAATGGGTTTCCTCCCGCCTCCTGTTTACTTTTGATTTTAATCAGAATAAGAGATTTGAATTTATACAATAGGAATATCAGCTACTAGTTTAGATTTTTTGTAATTTTGGGAATCCGCAGCTAGAATTGTCACCCTAGCTGAAGTTAGGAAGAAGTGTTTACTGAGGAAGCAGTTTCTTTACCAGCTACTGCCCGATTAGAGGTGGCCAAATTCTCATAATACCTATCCAGGAAAGTAAGACTCAGTAAGAAGAAGTGGGGATAATCGACCCACACACAGTTGAATTCCTTTGAGAGGTCTGAAACCCTTTGAGAGATTATAGTACTGTACTTACTATCATGCTTACTATCAAATTAGGCCTAGTAAACCTGTCCAGTTCTGTAGATGTAACTTATTATTAATCCACAACTCTTCAATTAGTGGAACCTTTTGGAAGTCACATAAGTTTTTTGCACAGTTTATGCCAGATATTTGCAGTATTCAAAATACCTTTCAGGCTGATAAATACATACAGATTTAATACTTGAAATTAACAAAAATCTATTTTTAATTGATTCTTCTTATATATTTTGTTTTCAGAACAGTGCCATTACACAATTCTGACAAACTTTTCATAGTTTAATAATCCTGACTACAATTCAGATCAACTTAATGCCATATGTTCCTCTCATTCATTAACATAGCAGAATATGAACACATAATGTCAATTATTTTATTTGACTTCACCAGATACAAAGCGGACAAAATCTTTCCACAGCACAACATGTGTATTATAACATATTATTATTAATACATACACATACAGATTTTTTTCTGCTAAGATTATCATACTCTTTATGTTGAGTACAATTATCTACCTTTCTTAGTGTCATCATTACTTACCCTTTTCAAATTATATACATTATCTGGCTAGTCTTTGTTCCTGTTCTTTTATCTATTGGTTAAATGTCTTATCAGTTAAATTTGTAAAAAAATAAAATGCTTCATAAAAGCTTCAAAAAAACCTCCAGTAAACCCAATTTCATGAATTTGATGAATGACTGATTATTAAATTTGGGTTTAAAAAATATATATATGTTTCATCATATTTATGATTGAATTTATGTGATGTTTGATTTTTTATTCAATTTCATTATAAATTACATTTATTTTTTTTATTATATAGTAAAAATCATTCTCAAAAGGATTGTTTCACAACTTGAGAAAGAACTAGGAGAATACGAGGGAGGCTGCAGACCCTGTAGGAGTTGTCCAGACTTAAATCTTGAGTCTCAAGCTAATAATGGATTATATTAGGAAAAGAAACAGACAAATGGTGATAACATTTGTCGATTTCAAGAAAGCTTATGACTGCATTTACACAAAATTTCTATTAAAAATTCTAAGATACTTTGGACCACATATCAAAATTATAAACATGATAAAAATGACCCTCACAAACACTAAGTCAAAGGTAAAATTCAGAGGTAAATGCTTGGAACCATTTTCGATCAAAGCAGGACTGCACCAAAGCCGATGGGTTCTCACCGTTATTATTCAACTGCCCCCAAGAAAAGGGAATAACTTAAAAAATTCCCCCTAAAAGTAAAAAAAAAGGCTGAAAAATCAAAATAAACTGTTTTAGTTTCGCCAACAACTTGGTGCTGCTAGCAAATGACATTGATGAAGCTAAATCACAGATATTAGAACTTCAAAACACTACAAATAAAACTGGCTACAAAATGTCATTCGAACAGACAGAAATTATACCCCAAAAATGCTACTTTTCACACACGCTACAATTTATTCATTTCTTCCCTCTGATGATATACTTAATTGTGGTTCCGAAGGTTAAACAAAAAAGTTAAAAAAAGTCAATGAACTAATACTTTTTATCTTAGCCCACTAGTTAAGTTTTTCAAAATATTTGCCTTACATCCTAGTTACTACCATACTGTTTAACTCTCTAAATCATAATAAGATATATTAGCATTCATAACTTGTTTTTGCTAGAGATGATGAATTCACTACAAAGCTTAAGTACATACAGAATAAAAATTTCTTATATAAAAATTGCCATATTAAGAGGGATTTAAACCTGGTATCTTCCAAATGAAAGGCTAAAGTAATACCAGTCTACCATGAAGATTGCAGATTGTATTTGTACACCAACACAGCTGATTAATCTACAGCTGTACAGTTGATGTAATCAATAAAATTTTAAACTACATAATATGTTAAATTAAACAGTGTATAATACAATATTTAATGGAATTTTCCTAGAACTCGTAAAATGATTAAAAGAAACTAGAAATATGTGCCTTTGTTTATATATCAAGGTCATACTTAGTAAAGTGTTGCATAAATGTCTATTCTTATTAGAACATAAAAGGAAATTATGATAATAATTATTGAAATTTAGTATGTTTCTAATTCCTGGTCTTTCAAATTATGAGAGAGAATCCTCCTGATACAAGAAGTTCAGATATGGAAGGTTTTACTGTAGTAACACTAAATGAAAACATTAGCTACAGAACCAACAGGATATTTTTACCACTTGGTCATCGTTTTTCTTTTATTCTTTTTTTTAATATCTATATTTTCTTTTTATTTCTATTTTTTTATTATAGTGGAGCCCCATTCATATCATTATACCTTTAAATAACTATTCCTCTTGTATTTGATATATGTTGTTTTCTATCATTCAGGCACTTTGGTCAACCCCATTTATGATTGGTTGTTTTATATTTCATAACATTTTAGAAATATTTAAGACAGTAAATTGTCTCAATTAACAATGAGACAACAATCCAAGAAGAAAATGATTCCTGGAAAAATCAGAGTTGAGTAATCAGTGAAATGAAGAAGAAGATAAAACAGTGAGACAAACCATTGGTCATCTGCTAATAAAATCAGGTTGAACAGCATTATTGTTTTAATCATTATGTTTATAATCATTATTAATAAGGAGCATATTTGTTTATGCCCACAAATGTTTATTTTCTTTAGCACAGAAATAAATTTAAATTTTATTATTCAAATTTTTAACATGTTGATTTCTTTTTCTTCTTCTGTAATTTAAATTATGCTGTTAAAAGTGTATTATAGTATCAGAACACTTCTTTTACTTACTGGTTCTCACTCTATATTTATTTTTTTTTAATTTTTTTTTAGTCAAAGAAATAATAATTTCATTTAAATTTATATTTTTTTCTTTATATTATTTATTGATTACCTAATTAATTCAAATAAGAAATCATAATTATTTTCAATAAGTTGTGATAGGTAGGGTATTTTAGATTATTCTAATCTGAGAGTTCTCATTATGAAATTTACTGTAAGATCTAGGAGAAACTGATGTCATACATATATGGTTCCTGAGTAAATCTATTGCATATACTCAATTTAATTGGTTGTGATATTCAAATCTGTCTGTCATACTGCTAGGGAAATTTCTCTTTGTCATTTCCATTAGCTGAGAAATGAGGCAACTGTATCTTAAACATAAACAAAATAAACTACTCTGTGAAATGGTCCCTTCAGTTAAATAGAAAAATTCATTATTTTAATTACATAAAAAAGAGTTTTTTCTTTAAAATAAATGTTCTCTCAACTTGTTTTAAACTTATTACAGTTTAACTGTTGAGCTTATCTTCGTATCTGGAACTTATCTGCAGATTTTTTGTTCCTGACAATTGGATTTTAAAAGGATAGCATTTATTTTCTGATATTTTGTTAGGATAATCAATAAAAAAGAGGACTTGTTTGTTCAAAAAATCCAGTTAAAAGACCTTTCTGCTAATTTATTTAAGATGTTATAAGATTCTATTTTGTAGAAATACTATTACCCTGCCAATAAATTTTTAATAAAGATTTAAAACCATAGATAAATTAAAAAAAAGATAAATAAATTCTCTGCATCTCCACTTGACATTTGCATAAATATATGTTTAAATAATCTTCATAGTGCTTTCTGAATTGGTATTTATTTCTTTTAATCATATATGTAATTTTTAGTATTTAAATTTTTAATTACTTTTTTACTTTCTGTAATAACTGGCCTACAGTTAATTACAATTTCTCTACTACTTTTTTTTTAATAAGAATGAATTTTTTAGCATGTGAAAAAAATTCCTTTTGGATTTGAACCCAGATACTTCTGGATGAACAACAAAGATTTTTCCACTCTACCATGGTGTTTGGAAGAGGGTACTAATAATGACTTCATCCCGTTGTATTTTTTATTTTTATGTTATTTGTTTTGTATGCCACTGTAATCAAGATTTTTCCTTGGATCATGGTTTCCATGATCCATCAAGGCAAATGCTGAAGTGATTCCCTTCATTATCCAAATAATACCAAATCTACCCATTCCTGACTTGATCTATATAATGTATATTATGTATTGATCAGGATAAAATATCTATTTATTTATCAGTAATGAGTCCTACAAGTAGATTTATTTTAGCTAATTGTTTTTTCTTAATTAAAAATAAATTCATTTTTCTGTTCAGTACTTAGAAAAAAGAAGACTCTGAGTACTTGGTTTTGCTTAAAGATTCAGAGCAATTAAAAAAAATGAAAATAGTAAATTGTGTCTTATCTAACTTTTTATTGTAATTAACATTTAAAATGATCTCTACAACTGATATTAATGTTGTTGATTATTTAAAAATATATTTAAATTGCTTTACTATCTGAAAAATTACAAAATGAAAACTTCTTAAATGTTCCTGAAAATTCTATATTGCATTAAATCCCTAAAAACCACTGATTGCTAATTGTCTTAAACACTATTTGGTTCTGAATCAACTCCACAAGTGAATCCAAACCTGTTATTATCAAAAATATTTTGAGCAATTTTAACAAATTTTCTTATCTTTTGATGAGATTTTTTTAAAAAATATTTTCTCTTATAACACATTCCATATAACAATTTATCAAAATATTATCCAGTAATATTTTTCTAATGTTCTTCAATCAATATATTTACTTAACAATTATTTTCACCTTCACATTTTTTTAAATAAGATATAAACTACACAAACATTTTAAAATTGAAACTTCTGTAAAATTTAAAAAGTTCTAAAAGAGAAACACACCAATAAAATCTACAAAGATTTTTGTATAAAATACCTACTGCATCTTTGAACAGGCATTCAGTAACTGTCATTCATTCGTATTTTACTATCAGAAGTTTATAGTGCTGGAATCAGCAATTTCAGGTTGAACCCAGATGGCTCAAGCTGCAGTTATTTGATGTCATATGAGGTTATTGGAAGTTTAATGCTGCTACTACTTTTGGTTGTGTACATTACTATTCTTATCTGTTGTTGTCAGTTGTAAACTATTCATGCTTCAGTGCAGTATAGTTTCATTATTTGCAGTTGTGTTTTACAAAAAACATAAATATTCAATCAAGGAAAGAGTTGTTATTATGGGAACTTCTGTGTGTTCTGCATCCTTTCAAGAAACATGTGAAATATTTATGGAAAAATTTCTGAATGCCTGTATGACAGCAGAGCTCATAGCATAAATGATTCAGTTAAAAAATCACATATAACAGGATCAGTTTAAAAAGCAAAACAAAATTTGAAACCTTTCCTTAGGACTCAAGAGTGCATAGCCGATACTAAATAAAGAATTTTTGTCTGTCTGAAAAAATTATACCAAATCTAAGTTATTACAACAAAGTGATATAAAATACACTCTTACTGTAAAATTCGTTGAAATTTAAATTTGAAACCATTTCGTGTAACAAACTTAACAGAGAAACTGCCTTAAGTATTGTGACTGACTGGCTTCTCAAAAACATTGCTGATGGGTAGATAGACCCGATGCTGTACATCATTGTGGAATAGGCATGATTTCATTTATCTGGGCATGCTAATTCGCACAGCAGGAGTTTGATGACTGAAAATCTTTATCAAAAATTTGAGCATTCACTTCACAACTAGAAAGTCAGTGTAGGTGTGCTGTTTCTGATAACTGTGGCATTATTTTTTGACCAGTCTGCCTATACAGAAGTGTACTGCATAATTTTCAAAGGATTCTATGCTCAGTTAAAAGGTTATGAAAAGGAATATGGCTTCTTCCAACGAGATGGAGCAACATGTCGTACATCAAATGATTCGCTAGCATGTGTTTATGCCATTTTACAGCAAACAGAAGGTGACCTTCATATTCCCAGAATTTGGTTTTTTGTTTTGTTTTTTTTTTTGGCGATGCAATTTTTTCATTTGGGAATGTATGAAGGATAGAGTTTATGAGTTAAATCTATACACTATCGCTGAACTTATAGATAACATTCAAGAATAGATTGATGACTCATGATTGACTGATAGATTGGTAATGATAACATTTTGTGTCAGGTGATTCTCAACATGATGACTTAAACACAAAGGTATATCACTGCGCACTTGGAAAATTTTTATAAGAATATGGTAAATTTGTAAAAAGTTGCTAATGTAAGTAAAGAAACTAATTTAATTTAGATTTCCATTTTTTCATTTCATTCATAAAATATTACATTTCACAAATGTATCTAATTTGTTTAAGTCGATTCACTTAAAGTTGCTCAATCTCAATAAAAAAAAAAGGAAAGTTCTTCTTTTAATAAAAAGATGACACACTGAATTTTTTCATATCTAGAATCTGCTGTATGACCAGAATATTACAGTTGTGGTTTAACAAATGATCAATGAATATGCGCATGTCCGTGCACATGTGTGTGCGAGCACACACACACACACACACACACACACACACATGCATGCATGCACATGCACACACATATATATATATAATCATACATATTTTTATAGGCTTCATATCTCTAGTGATTAAATTTAGATTAGTCAGAAATTTGATGTGATGGATTCTGTATTATGAAGATTGCTTTTATTTAATTTTGAAAAAAGTAAGAGGGGAAAATATTGAAGGGTGTTATATTTCAAAAGGGGTTGTTAATGAAAATTTTACTGATGCATATTTTAAGTGACTTTCAAAATGTAGGCAATATACACAGACATAAATTAGACATATGCACACACACACACACACACACATACACACGCACGCGCGCGCGCGCACACACACACACACACACACAGTACATATTAATGAATGAAGCTGTGTTTAAGCTTTACTCTTCATTCATTAAATAT
>JAAAKQ030218507.1:0-11504 GCA_010016005.3 Zanna intricata | reverse complement strand
AAAAAAAAAATATTATTTTGCATTCTTAATACATTTTATTGAATCTAATTTTGTGTATTAAGTGTAAAAGTTTCAGATGCAAAAGTTATAAAATTTGAATATAGTTTTTGTTCAAATAATTCATAAATATACTGATTACAAAATGGTCAATATGTCAATGAATTATTTATATATATATATATATATATATATGTTTTTTTTTTCCAGCAAACAATAACTCCAGTAATAAATCTGATAAGACTCAGTATAGTGTAGTTACATCGTCTCGTGGTGGAAAAACTCCAGTAAATAAAACAGCAAGAGGATATCAGCAGAGACATCAAAGTCCTGTACTAGTTAAACATGTATTCACGTCTTCCCAAGGCATCCCAGTTACAATGGCTGTGTTGCCACCAACTTCAAATTCTGAGGTATGAAAAATCTTTATTTCTTTACAGAGGTTGTAGCTACAGAACAGTATATTCAGTGATGATATAATTTTGATTTGAATTAAAATTTTCTTTTTATTGATGAAAATGAGTTGGTCAGTTTAATGAAAATTGATAGTATATTAGCTAGATAACATTATATATAAATGTTATCAACTCTTTTGTAATACTATACTAAATAAATACAGTTCATCACAAATAAAAACAAAGCTTGGTAACATTATATGCTACCATTCGACTGAGTATAGTAGGATACATTTCATGACATAAAAAATAAAGTGAAATAACTTGTCCCGTGTTAGAATAGTTCTGTCTTTTTTTATTATTAAAATGTGATTATAAATTTATTTATAATTTTTACTGGAGATGTTGCATTTAATAACATATATTATGATAGTATTAACATTGTGGTTCCTTCATTGATGTACTTTATATTTTTTTTTTTTTGTTTTGTGTTGCGCAACATTACAATTACTGGATTTTATTTAGTAACTTTATTTTGTAAATTTTTACATTAAGGACAATTACTGCTTTCAGTAGCTACTGGTAACTAAAAAAATATTTTATATAATTGTTTAAATAAACTGAATTTTACACTTTGACAAGTAAGACCACTCTTATATTATTACTGTCTTTTTTTAAGGGGCTATGAATTTGTTATAAACTTAGTACTTACAGTTTTCATTGCTTAAATTAATAATCTTTAAAGTAATAGTATTAGCATTTTATTTATTTTTTGTGTTTTGAATAACATAAGGACATATGCATTTTATTGTTATAGAGTTATAACATGTTATTAAAAGTATTTTGATTTTGTGATTTTTTTTTTGAGTAGAAGCAGTATGTTTAATGCATTTTTTTACTATGGAAAGGGATACATTATTCTGCTGTTTTACATTAACTGTTTCAGTCATCTGGCAATGATGCTTGCCTAGCACCAGAGAAACAAGAAACGCTAGTCAAGAGAGTCACTATTTCTGAGCATAATAATGTTTGTTACAGTCAGTCTCTGCAGTACAGGAAATTAAAGAAGAGAATCAAATTTACAGGATTTTAGCATGGCATTTCATACTGATATGCAACTGTATTTTTAGTCTAATGAAGAATGCAGTGGGAAACTATTTCACTTCATACTTTCCCCAATAATCTGACTAATTTTTGTAAATTATTCACTCATGTTTTAGATAGTCTATAACCGTAACTGTTGTACCATTTAACAAACATACAAATTTTATTGGAGATTGCATTACGGACCCTCCTTGTAATTTGTCTGAATGAATAACAATTAAGCAATCTTTCAGATGCATTTAAAAAAAAGAATAAAAAATTCATTATGAAAGTTCGTAACTACATTAATTATATTACAATAAAATGATGATGTTGGGATTTGTAAAAATTAAATTTCTATTACTTTTATAAATAGAATGAATATATTTTTATTGCTCCATCGATGTCTGTTTTTTTACTTGTTTTATGAATAACAATTTTATGGATCTTACAGTTATTATTATCCTAGCCAGTTTCTTTTTTCTTCAATGGAATTAATAAGTCATTTTGATCAATTTGTAAGATATTGTATTATTATTAAAAAAAGTGCAAAAGCTTGAGTTAATAAAATTAAAAAAAAAGCTATTGAAAAAATTATTTACCAGCTAAAGCTAATTTGCTGAAATGTTATTAATAACTTGAAAATTTTAGCACATTTTTCCATCATTTACGAAAGTGTAGGATTTAAAAAATATTGTATCCACGTGTTGGATCAAAACTTTCATAGTCACAGTCCTATTTTTTTATACAATAATGTAAAAAATTACATTTATTTAAAATGAGAATAAAAGTAATATTGTTAATTAATGCTAACTAGATAATTTTTGGAGATTTTTTTTTTTTTATTATATGATTTCCAATAAAAATCATACTTACAAAAGAATCGCACACTTGCAAGATGCAAGATGAGGAGTGAGTGAGCGAACATGTGCTTCCCAAATTAAATCGCCTAATAAAATTAAAATTATTAAATTTAAACCACCTAATGTATTATATATATTAGATGATATACTAGGATATTTATATATGGAAACAGCTTTATACTGCATTTCTGCGAGTATTTGGAGGTAGAAAGAATGGAGTTCTATGTAGTTACAAAAATGTGCATTATGGTGGGTTTTTTATTTTTTCCGCCTTATTAAATCAAACTTAATTTTTTTAAATAGTTTTTTCAAACTTAATTTTTTCGTATGACACATGATTTCAATTTAAAATTTTACAAGAAAAACAATGGTAAAACCTGTTTTACCATTACCTGTTTTACTGTTGATGCCTTTTAATCAAGTAATAAGCATTCAAAATTGCAATAACAGAAAAATCTTGGCAACAATAAAAACAAGGTAAAACATGCTGCATGAACAATTTTATTCCATTTTGTGTTCATAATCCATACAATAATGAACTTTAAACAGTGCTATAATATTGATGGTAATAAACAATAACCAATTATTAACAACACAAAAGATTAAATGATTACATCAACTGATATTATTTACTTTAAATATTACAATATTTATTTAAAATTTTAAACAGATGTTTTTGATTGTATTTACTAATGAAATAAATTTTGAAAGCTTGCTGTTCTACAGTAAATTTTCAAAATGCTTCCCCCTCTACAGCTGGGCACTGTGCTTAGTAATATCCATTTATAAATTGTATCATATCTGGTAGTGGTGTTTGAGCAGTTTCGTAAATTATTCTTCTTTTTAATTCATCAGTGTCTGCAGTTTTGTTTTGTAAACATTATGTTTTAGGCATACCTAAAAAAAAATGATCCAAAGGATACAACTCTGGAGACCTGGCAGGCCATTTCTATGGCTTCTCTATGACTTATTGAGCAATTTTGAAATTGTTCTTAAAAAATTTTCCATGCCCTTAGATAATACCCCATCTTGCTGAAACTATACATTATTATTTAATTCTGTCCAACATTTATAACAAATGTGTGCTGTCCAGGCATTGAACGCCAAAGCGTTTTTTTTTGACCAGGAAAAAAATGTCTGATTATTTAGTAAAATCCTATCAGCTAACAAGTTGCAGTAAGCATCTCCTGTAAAATTGTATAAAACCAAAGTCTCTACAATGACCAACGATTCTCACTGAAACGTTCCCTTTCTGAAGACATTATGTATAAACTTTCAACATCCATCTAGGATTATTATCACTCCAGTATTGACAATTTTGCTTATTCACATCTCTATAGTTATTTCATCAGTAAATATTATTGAATTAGACAAATTTGCATCTGTTTAATTTTTGCATTATATCGCAACACTGAACTCTGTGGTTAGAATCATCTTCCACAAGTTCTTGCGCCAGTTGTAGCTTTTAAAGTTGAAATTTATTTGTTTTATGCATTTTTTGAATTGAAAAATAACTGCTGTCATGTTGGACAACTTTCATTGAATGAAGATCTTCAACAAAGGTCTGCAATACATCTAAAGACTTTACATTAGTTGTGACAGTGTGAGGAGTTTCTACCAGAGCAAGGACAGTTCTTTACAGAACTGGTTTCTTCAAATTGCTGTACTGTCTTTATCAGTCAGTTTACTTAGTTTAATTAATTAGTTAACTCAGTTTAGTTTTCTGTTTGGAATTGTATTATTAAATAAATCATATACCTCTTATAAAAGCTGAATTCGGTCACCATAACCGTACATCATCAACAGAAGTTACCATCTTTCGGTTTCACTTAGGGAAGACATTGTTATTTGAAGATTTAATATTCAATAAAACTAAGTAAATAAACAAGGAAACTAATAATAAAACATTCATCAAATAACAAATTTGAACCACTAGGCTTACAACTTAATTTTTACTAGCGCTATCAAATTTTAATGTTACAAGTATGTTGAAGTAAAAAGGTGAAATGTTGGTGAAAAGGGAAGTTAATAAGTTGTACTGTTTCAACGTAATACAAGCTGAATTGTTGTAAATTAACAGCTGATTTACTCAACAAAATTTTTTCATTTTTTAAGTAAGTATTTTCCACCTGATTTGTTACATTTACATTATGTAAATGAAATACAAGCTTAAGTAATATCAGTTGATATGGCCATTTAATTTGTTGTGGTGTTGTTAATTATTATAATCAGTATTGTAGCACTCTTTACAGCTTGTTATTGTATGCATTATGAATGTAAAATGCAATAAAATGGTTCATGCAGCCTGTTATGCCTTGTTTTATTGTTAACACGATATTTCCGTCATTGCAACTTCAAATGCTTATAATTTAATAACAAAGGCATTAATAGAAAAACAGGTTTTAAATTTTTTTTTTTTTTTGTAAAATTTTAAATCGAAATCACATGTCTACCTTTGTATTTAAAAAAAATTAAGTTTGATTCAATATGACAAATAAACTTTAAAAATCAATCATAATACACATTTCTTTAACTATGTAGTACTGAATTTCTTTCTTACATGAAATACCTCTCAAATATGCATATAAAGCTGTTTCCATACTTAAATATCACCTATATATATATATATATATATATATAAACTTTTTTACCTATACCTTTTTTCACCTATACTTTTTTTTTTACATTCTGTATTCATTATAAATACGAAGGAAAAATTATTTATTTGTTTAAACTTATGTTTATTAGATTTGAATACAAACTAACTGTAAGTTGTCGGTACATAATAATGAGTGCATCTATACAAAGTTCTTTTTTATTAAAAAATAAGGCAAAGTCATACAATTAAAATTATTCTCGGAACTTCCCATTAGGGTGCAGTGTTACATTAATGGTTAGTAATTAATTGTAAATATGTGCCACTATGAATAAAAGTGTATGTTCAAAAGTGATTTCTCTTTTATTGATGTAAGTTTTTTTTACAGGTTGGAGAAAATCAGTATATTTTGGTCCAACGAGCCAGTGGACAGCAGGTACGAAGATCAAGTAGTGCTCCTCCATCAAACCCAGAGGTCGGTGGTGGAGGAATAGGTAGAGGGAGACCAGCATCTGTTGGTTTGCAAGGAGGTGCTGCTACTCCCCGTGACCCTTCACCAACTCCTGGCTGTTATCCTAATAAACACTCCCTCCGTTCTACAAATAATGACTGTGCCTGTAGTTTGAAGGCCATGATAGTATGCAAGAAGTGTGGCGCATTTTGTCATGATGACTGCATTGGACCTTCAAAACTATGTGTCACCTGCCTCATTAGATAAGTATCTTCAGTTATCACTTTGCTGCATCACTTTATATCTCCCACCTAAGTACCTTTTTTATTTATTGTTCTTATTTTGTTAATGTAATGATTTTTTTTGTTATTAAAAATAAGTTACTTGTTATATATAAGAAAAGTTATTATTTGTTAAGTATTATTTTTCTTATAAAGCTTTTATGTGTTATATTAGTTATATCAGATAGTGTTATAATAAAAATAAATGCTGTGGAGTATTATTACTTTATATACATATTTATATATGATTTTTTCAAAAATTTTATATTTATTACTGTTTAGTTATTTTGAATGTATTAATTATAAAAAGGTAAATATACTTAAGTGGTATGTATATATGCAATTTACCTCTTTTTTTTTTTTTTTTTTTTTTTTTTTACTTGTGTGAAAAATATAGTTTTAGAGGTCTTGTGTCTAACTCAGTTCTGTTAAATAACAAGCCACACATTAATAAAATGTGATGATTATTAATGACTATGGTTTAATTATACGACAGTGTTAATTTACTTGAAATGAGAATGAAGACAAAAGCTCAAAAATGAATAATCATAAATTTATTGGTTTAAAGTACAAATATATAAGCAAGGAATTATTGACCTCTAAAGAAAATGTTTATTATAATCTACAAAATAAAAAAATAAAATAAAGTTATTTTTGTTAAAATAAATCTTGTTTTTATATTTCTTCATTATCTTATCGTTCTCCCACTTCTTATTTTTGTTTCTGAGAAAAATAATGTTATTACAGTGCTGGTATTGCAAGAAAAGTAAATACTTCAATTTAATAACTTTTTTTGTGTAGGTTAAATTAAAATGTTACATTAGTTTGTAAATCATTCGTTTTCAATCGTAATAGACATTCAAAAAATTATTATTATTCTTAAATGAGTATTCAAGATTCATAGAGAATTTTTTTTTTCAAAATTACATAATCACTTGTAAACTTAATTCTTTAAGTATTTGTCTGTGAATAAATTATGTCTTTTACACTCTAATAAGTATGTTGACATTACTTAATTAAATTAACAAATAATAAAAATTCCAGTGGGGAAAAAAATTTTTCCTCCTGCATTTTTATTTTATATTGGCAAGACTTAGTTTTGCTATAATTCTAAGCAAAAGACTTTTTACTTCAAAATATAGTTTATCGAACAACAGATTATCTATGTAATTGTCATGACAATAAATCCACTTTTAAACATTATTGATATCCGAGCTAATTAAATTATTTCAAAATGTTTCTATCAGATCTCTTTTAATCTCTGTATATCAAAATAATTTATTTGATCCAGACATCCATTGTTTCAATCCTTCACAGCATACATATTAAATGCCCAATCACATGGAGCAATCTGCATTGAGGTAGTCTAAAATTTAAAAAGCCTAATTTGGATAAACCATTACTGTGAATTTGCTACAAGCCCATAAATTTATTATCTGCTTAAACACTTTCAGAACCAGATCCATTCTGCTAGTTTCAAGTTTTTCAGTACCTCCTGAAATATTTTGGGATTTAAAATCTCTTTGAAAAAGAAAATTTGATGTCTAGGTATTTGCTTCATTAATGTTAAACTCTATTACAAAAAACTTGTTTTAATTTACTGAATTTATTCCATTTATGAAAGATTAATATACCCTGCTTTTGGACTTTGAAACTATTTGAGTTTGAAAATCCAAAATATTGAATTAAAGTATTTTTTTAGTTCATTCAACTTTTACTGAGAATCGTTCCAAGAAAAAGAAGGCATGATGATGCCATCAGTGTTTAGGAGCATTAATATTTCTTTTATCTTTATGCTGATTTTGCTGAAACCATGATTGAAAGAAATTATCATGTAAAAATTAAATAAATGAAGTTGAATTAAGAATAAGAACTTCTTCTTGCAGAACACTTAATATTACTTTGAAGCCATTAATGAATGTTTTGTGTTGATCAGTAACTGTTTCACAAATATTCTGGATAAGTCTCACTTCATTTCCCAAGCCTAGTTTTTATAGTTTAGAACACAACTTCACTACAGAAAGCCTTCCAAAGGTTAATAATATCACAAAAACCTTTTTTTCCTTTTTAATCTGAGATATATAATATGGTAAAAAATATAGGTGTATAGTGTGTGTGTATATATATATATATATTATAGGTGAAAAACAAGATGGTCAATATTGGGTGTGAATCCTAGTTTTGTTGTTCTTTAGTGAATGATTTAACTTATTCTATAAATTTTATATGTCTGTTGATAGTACTTCACAGAATATTTTTTCCAAGTATTGAATGGTATCAAATTTTTGTTTTCTTTTTTTAATTTTTCCTCGACTTAGCAGATATATTTTCTCTTTTCCAAACTTTATTGTGAATTCATTTGGATAGGAGAATTTAATAAATCCATCATTAACAGTCTCTTAAAAGATAGATATTTAGTGCCATGTAGTTACATTCACATTATTCAGCAACTCATCCAAAGTTATGTTTCTCAGAAATTGTGTGGGTTAAGTTATGGGGAGTGCTTATCCCATATGTTGGGATAATGACTGTAACTTTAATACAATGACTGTAACATCCATGAAAATGATATTGGACTTTGGTAAAAGACTTTCTAATGAGTATCTGTTTGTTGTCTCAAAATCCTTCCTTGTATAGTTAACTGTAGTTAAATATACACAGTTTTGACTTTATATTTTCATAAAATAATTGCATAGACTTCTTTATTAGGTGCTGTTCTTTTTTTTATTAATTTTAAGGAATAAATTTATTATATCAGCTTCATTATTGCAATTCTTAATTATCAGAATGTTAATTCTCTTCTTAGCTGCTTTACAATTCTTTATCAAACCACTCTTTGTTTGGACTAGAGAGCAGAATCATTTATTTTAATTATCTCAAGCATTCCACTATTTATCATTCCTGTTTTTGTTCCAAGCAAGAGGTTATAATTAAATTAGTATGCAGAATTGCTATTAAAGCATTTGTATGTGGTGTTAAGTTTTTTCAAATTAGTGATAACTTTATTATTCATTTATTTCTTCATCACTGAATTCTCCATTGAATGTGGTTGCAGCCATAATTACTAATAAATTTGATTGATACAGTCAATCTCACATTAATCAACCATTTTATATTAATAAATCAAAGTTTTTTACATTATCTGTACAGCTTAGAGCCACTATCTTTAACCACCAAATCCATGGAGATTATTTTTACTTAAAGTCGAGTAATTTAACATTTTTGTATGAAGACTGGTTGAATTTTCAATTTTTACATTATTGTTTCAACAAATATGTAGTCGATTCCTAGGTAAACTTGCAAGTATTCATTTATACTGTTAGAAGACAAATCCAAAGTGCTGCAGTTGTTTAGATTTTGTTTAGGATGTATACCTCCAGTAATTATTTTTAATTGCTTTAATTTTTCTGAAGATTCAGTAGTGCGAGAAATATCAAATTTAACATTAGATTCTTTAGTATCCAGAATTTCTGTCCAAACTGTGTTCTTTTGAAGTCATTACTTATAAAATACTGTAATTAGTAATACATTACTAAAAATGGAGATATTAGTTTATTGATAAAGTTTTGGATAAATATATATTTTCTAATTTTTATAAAAATTTAATATTTATTTTTTCTGATGTGAGTGTTAATACCATTATTATTATTATTATTGTTATTGAATCCTTATCAATAACTTTTGCAAGTATCTTTTTTATCATAAAGTATCTCATTTTTTCTTTTGTTCTTTGACAAATAATTCTTTCCACATTTTTTATTACCTGTAATTTTCCGTTGTTATTTCTTGTGCTGATATTCAGTTTTTCTATAGTTTTATTTCTGTCAGTTGCTTCATATATATTTATATAACTTAAATCTTTCTGTTTATTTGAAATTTAAGTTACTTTGAATTTTCTTCATACTTTATAATACTGTGGATCTATTATTGAATTTCCTTAACGGAAAAAAATTTTTATTTTTAACCAGACATATATATGTATATAACACTTCATTAGTGTTTATAAAATAATGAAGTCAGCAAGGAACACATAAATCAAATTTATAAATGGTTTATCAGGTAAGGATTCTAAAATTACATTAACAATCAAATGCCATTTCTCTTTTGCTACAAAAGCTTTTTTATGCTAGTGTGTAAGTTTAGCTTTCAAAACATCCAATAATTGCCTTCAAAATTCAGAAATTACCTTATTTGTACAACAACAGATTTCAAAATTTTAATTTCTTGATTGGAAGATTTTCACTGCATTAAACATCTGATTGACTGTTGTGAATTAACATAGCATTTAATGCTGTAATCGGTATTTTTTTTAAATTTATAAGTATTTTTTTAAAATTAAGTGTTAACTCAAATTAATTTTTTTTATGCAGTTATCATTTGAAATAATATTAATGAATAGATTTTTATTCTCATTCAGGAGGATATTTTTATGTAATGTTCAGTTCATATTTAACTGATAACTTTTTGTTATATTAATCTTCAGATCCACTGTATTAAAAGAGAACATAAAATTGTACTTTTCTGTTTCCCGTTCTTGATTTCCACATTCTGGCTAATGTTTATACTTCCTAATCTAGTGCCATACTGGATTGTGCATTATATTGTTAATTAATTAATTTAACGCAAATAAACATTAGTTAGGCTAATAGAAAGTCCACTAAATTTTTTTAATGAGACTAAGGCTTTAAAATTAGGTGAAAAGTAAACACATCTACACAATATCATGGCTCAAGGCCAAATTCCAACTCAGAAAATGTATTCTTCCACATGTAAGAGGTAAATCGCATATATGGACATGATTTAATGTATATTCATCCTTTTATAGTCTTTATATATATATATATTTGTGTGTGAGCTGTGTATTTTATTGTAAAACAAAGGTTTCATTGGTTGTTTTCAAATTCAAGAGCATTTTTCTTCTGTAGGTTCTCAAAAACATGTACTTGGTTAATTTTATTATTTATTTGGACAGTAAATGTTAGATATCGCAGGCCTTGTTTACGTAATGTTCATGTCTTGTATAATAATGAATTGTAAGTGCTCTTTTTGTTAATATTTATTTAGTTTTGCTGGAT
This sequence comes from Zanna intricata, assembly GCA_010016005.3. Classification (NCBI taxonomy): domain Eukaryota; kingdom Metazoa; phylum Arthropoda; class Insecta; order Hemiptera; family Fulgoridae; genus Zanna; species Zanna intricata. The sequence continues at coordinate 763 of JAAAKQ030218507.1, read as the reverse complement.
CCATTTTATCTTCTAGTTCATACTATTTAACATATTTAAAGAATTTACTTTAAAAATAAACAATTCACCATTTTGTGAGTCAGTAAAAGAAAGTCAAAGTTCAGTTTTTATTAGTGGTTAAGAGGAAGCATAAAATTTAAAGATAGTTTTTGTTTTCTGATCCTGACTATTATATGCAGTATTTTGATCCTAGTGAATCTTTTATTACATTTAAGATTTGCAAGATTATAGATCCCAAACTGAGACAATATTGTTTTAAAAAATTATCACAGAAATTAAAAATTCAGCAAATTAATCTGTGTTTAGTTTTTCATATGTTTGTGTACTCTGTAATTCTGTTTTACTAAAAAAAACTAACTTTTACTAAAAAGACTAGAGTGGAAGATGCACTACAGTTGTCTCATGTGAGTTTAGCCCATTTTTATGGTGCATATTCAACTTAAATTTTTGCACAGTTTAGACCTCTTTCTGCATACAGCATCCCTCAAATGTTTTAAAACTGCCATATTTTTGCTTACTGTCTGAGCATGTGAATGAATTCATAATGGACGAACCCCTTCAAAAAAAAAAACAACACCAACATTACCTTCATTTTTGTGTGACTCGCATAAGTTTTTTGTCATGGTGAACATTTCATCATCCAGTATGATTGCACTTAACCCACCAGGTTGGTCTAGTGGTTAACACGACATCGCAAATCAGCTGATTTCGAAATCGAGAGTTCTAAGGTTCAAATCCTAGTAAAGATAAAAATTTTTATACG
>JAAAKQ030218496.1:0-11505 GCA_010016005.3 Zanna intricata | reverse complement strand
GATTTGAACCTTAGAACTCTCGACTTCGAAATCAGCTGATTTGCGATGTTGCGTTAACTACTAGACCAACCCGGTGGATCCCTATTTAGTGCCAGTCGTTTCATTTTCGTACACCTCCTACATCCTATATCCCTAACAATTTGTTTTACATATTACAAATGGTGCCTGCCTGCACAATTTTTCCCATCTACCTGTCCCTCCAATATCAGAGTGATTATTCCAGGATGCCTTCTTAATATGTGGCCAATAAGTCTGTCTCTACTTTTAACTATATTTTTCCAAATGCTTCTTTTTTCATCGATTTACTGCAACTCCTCTTCATTTGTCACTTTATCCGTACATATGATCTTTTACATTTTCCTGTAATACCACATTTCAAAAGCCTATCTTAACCTATTTTATTTGATTTTTCAGGTCAAAAACCATATGAAATAGTAATTCTACCCCTTAATTAACTTGCTAAAAATTTTTTTACTAATTCATAAATAAATTTTTTAGTAGCCATAATTCACAGAAAACAAACATTTTAGGATATACATTTATGTGAACTTTTTTCATTATTTTCACTAGTAGAATAAGTTATGAAAGTCCCTGGTGAATTTCATGATACATCTGTATATATAATTTTGATTTGAATTAATATTTTGTTATATGTTTGGTAAGAATAGTTTAGTTAGTATCTGTAGCAAATTAAAGAAGCTATGTTTCAACTTTCTGTAAGATAAAAGGGGAAGCCCAAGTTTCATTGCGAGTTGTGTGTCATGACTGAATAACTAAATGTACAGCAATGATGATAATCTGTTTCCATTTAAGGAATGACTTAAAGGAACTTTTTAAGAGATGTTGTCATTGAATGTTTGACTTAAAATTAAAGCTTCTATTATTCCAGGTTCTAAGCTATATGGTGATTAAGAAATATAACCTTAATCTTGTTTAAGGATAATTATTTAAATTAAATTGCTTAGTAATAAGTATTGTATATATTCCAAACAAATAGTGCTTCATCTTAGAGTTGTTTTGTTAACCATTTTGCTTACACTCTTTCAGTAGTTGATGAAGAAAAAATCCCTTATTAGGAATAAATTACTATCCTAAAGGAAATAAGGATAGAATAAATGCCAGTGTTAAAAATGAAAATGCTAGTGCCTGCAATTTTTTAAACCCTCTGAAACATATGATTTGTCAAACTTCAAAATAGGTTTCTTTTTCCATGATGACCTTTTCTTTTGAACTAAATTTTTTCTCTATGAGCCAGTTTTCATGCTGGGAAAGAGAAAAAAATCATAGGGAGCCAGGTTGGATAAGTACTGTAGATGTGGCAGCAATTTGGCCGTGACAATTCTGGATGAGTGAGCTGGTTTGTTGTCATGATGAAACAGCAGTTTTTTCTTTATCAAGTGGGGCTGTATATGTTTAAATTTCTCATTGAATCCCCAATAATCCACTATAGTGCTGCCCTGTGATTGTGCTTCTTTTTCCAGAAATCTTGAAATTCTTTGGAGCAGATTCATGTAGAAAAACCCATTTTCTTGATTGATGTTTGGTCTCATGATATATAATAATGGATCCAAGCTTCATTAATGGTGACAACTTGATGTAAAAATTCCTGCAGATTTTGTTTAAAGAGGTCCAAACATTGCTTCGAAGTTGACAGGCGCATTCACTTGTTGTCCAAAGTGAGCAATTGTGGCACTCATTGGGCCAACAGCTTTCTCATAATTAACTTATGTAAAATGTTTATTGCTATTGTGTACAACATATGTATGGCTGCTGCTACTTTGTGAACTTTCATTTGATGATCAGAAAGAACTGTCATGGACCTTTTCAATGATTTCCTTAGTAGCCATGTCTGCTGGAAGACTTGGGTGCTCCTCATCAAAAACACGCCAACTTGTTAGACCAATTTCTCAAAGTTGTTGTAGATGGTGAACAGTTCCCCACAGATAGAATCAAACTGTGCTTTTATTTATTCGCATGTTTTTCCATCCAAAAATATATCATAATCTGGCAGGTTTTGAAGTTTCCTGTTCTTTTAATTATTACATTTTTTTTTTTATGTAATTGCTTGGGGATTAATCAAAAGAACTATTAGGTCACGAAAAGCATGTTAAAAATAACCAAAATTTCAGTTGCCTAGCTATTCAAGAAATTTTAAATAATTGATGAATCAGTCAGTTAGGGCTTTCATGGTTGCTACTAACAAAAATAGAAATCTGTTATCATTGACATGACTTTTCAGAATGCCACCATTATAGTTTAGTACTATAAACAGGTTTAGCAAACCTGTTAATTTTTTAATATAGATCCTTTTTTCTTTCTCTATAGATTCTTTTTAGGCAGCAAACAAAATAATTTCAATATTGTTTTATAATTAGATCACTAAAAAACATTTAAAAATGCAGTTGTCCATGTTTCAAAGATATCACAGCAGTTATTTGTTTTTAAAAGTCTGTTTTTGATAGGAATAATTGTATTAGCATGAAAAACAGACCCTGATAGGGAGTCTTATTCTCTTAAGACTTTTGGGAGTTAACATTTTTCTGTGTTTCTCTACATGTTCATAGCCTCTGCAGCTTTTCTTCCCAATACACACTAACCTGCAGAACCTTTGCACCATACACGTACACTACACAAATTACAACATTTACCCTTACACAACTACACAACATTTTGCACTATTTCTTCTTGCACATACAGTTAGTGATGTTGTGACACATTATGAAACGCAATTGTAACCCAAGGTGGGAACTACTGTGCCAATGAGTGAGTGGCTGTACGTAGTGAGTCTCGAATGATGTCCTCTGGGCGAACCCAGTTGTAATTAGCTCTAGCTCCAGTATGTGTGCGCTCTGCTAGAGTGGTCCGTTACATTGCCGTACTCATGGGATGAAAATTACAGGTCCAACAGAAACTACTATGATGGTTGGTGGTCCATCAGAAAAAAACCACCAAAAATAGTAATAGTCTATGAAAAGGTCTTGCTCAGCGTTGTTGATAAGGATAACAGTTCAGAAGATAATACTAATTTAAACAGTGATAGAGCAAGAGTACAATGCAAGAACAACAGATTTGTAGTTCTAAGAAATATCCAGGAAGGTGACTCCCTTCAAAAAGTCTTGCCTTTTTTAATTAATAAAATCATAATAGGTTCAAGTGGTTCCCCAAAAAACATTAAAGGATTATGTGATGGATAGATTCTGATTGAAACGTACAATGACGAGAAGAGTCGATCACTACGTCTGACAAATATGGGTGGTATAGATATAAGTGCAGAATGCCACAAAACTCTAAATACAAGGCTGATATGGATGTCACTGAAATAGTTGATGAGCTTCGTTCTTGAGATGTTGTAGAGGTAAAGTGTATAATGAAACTCCAGAGTGGAATGGAAGAATCTTCTTTCATCTCTCTTCATCTTCTCTCATTCTGAATTTCAGTCTCCTGCTACCACCTGAAAAAATTAAAGTGGGTTACCTGTCGGTTCAGGTACGACCATTCATACCTAACCCACTGTGATGTTTCAGATAGCAAGGATATAGTTACACTACAACATCTTGCCTAAAAACGGAGATCTGTGCTTGATGCGTGAAGGATGGCCAAAACGACACTGAATGCGTAGAAGATGAAAAATGTGCGAACTGCAGCGGTTCACATGTAGCTTGCTCCCAAGATTTCAAAGAAGAAAAGGCAATTCTCCGAATCGTTACCGAGCTTTCTTTTCCGGCGGCAAGCAGAGAATATAAAAAATCAATCAACTCAAGGAATCTGGTTAAACCAGATGTGTCCTTTGCCACCGCTACATCAAAGCAGAATCCTGCAAATGTAGGTAATCAGCAATGCAGAGCCTGCAGTGAACTGAAAAAAAATTAACATATAATCTGATCAAGTTGCCTCACTTGCAGTCACTATTTCAAAGCTGACTAAAATGAACAAAAAGTGCTTAGTTGCAGTTAGTGAATCCAACAGTTGGATCCCTCTCAAAGCTTCTTCTACACAGGCAAGAGTAAATAGATCAGGTGGTAAGTCATCAAATAAACTCCCTGTTAAGGGAACGCATATAACAATCTCCTCTGGGATGTTGTCCACATCTTCCCAGTTATCAAAATCTTCCTCTCCAACATCAGGTATACTGGAGGATATGGTAGAGGAACCCCCCCTGGATCACAAGGCATCAGATTTTCTTAAAATCAAAAATCGCCTATTCTTCATCTACTTTTTATTCATGAACATGATTTAGTGAACATTAGAGGTCTTAGGTCCCGCACTGAAGATGTTGAGTATTGATGCGCTCACATGAACTATTAATAATGTGTCTCCAGGAAACATATGTATTAAAAAAAGATGTGGTAACATCTCAGAAGCTATATATGTGACTCTCTTGTAGATAGTAGAAAGAGTGATGGTGTAGCTATTTTCATGTGGAATGAGGTATCAGCTACAAGGATTTCACCGACTACTCTCATTCCTGCAAAAATCTCAGTCCCCTTTAAATTGCATATCTGCAATTTGTTTCTCACTCTGAGTTCAATGCTCTAGAAATATCAAACTTCCTAACATAAATCCCATCGCCATTGTTAGTAGTAGGAGACTTCAATTCCCACCATATTTCCTCGAGCTCAAATCTGTGCTCCTCTTGACGAAATATCATAAATAGAGTAAGACAAGACTTGGCCCTTTGTCTGCTGAATGATGGATCACATACATTCATGTCCTCATCCTTTGGAACACTGTCTTCTCCTTCTGCTCACCGAATTTGTTTCCTCGTCTTAATTGGTCTGCTTGTGATGACCTTCTCTGTAGTGACTACAGGCCAATAATTATGGCTTTTGAAGTTGACCGTAAGGTAAATAAAAGACTGCGGAGATGGATTGTTGAAAAGGCAGATTAGAATGGTTACCACAATACCTTTCCATCAGAGTATGATGATGGTGCAGATGCCTTGACGAATTTTCCTCCTTTACATCTCTGATATTTGAGAATGCTAATGTATATATCCCACAAACATCAAGAAAGCGTCCTTACATTTCATCATGGAACGATGAATGCAAACACGCTGTTAGGAAACTATGGCAAGTGCTGTGCAAATTTAACCGCAGGCCAACCAGTGAGCATTTTGATTTGTACCATAAAACTAGAGCAGTATGTTGTCTGGTATTTTTAGATCCCAGAAGGAAGTCATGGAAGAAATACGTGGACACCATTTTGTGTACTACTCCTATGTCTGCTGTGTAGAAAAAAATCTATACTATCTGTGGATCACCAATACAATCCATTCTCAGACTCATTCATGAGAGAGAATTCTTCACCATCGGCAATGGCAAGTAACTTGACAAATTTTTGCGGGTCAATTTCTCCCACCTCAGCATACAGTAACAAATTTCAGAGGTACAAATTACAAATGGAAATATTATCTTTAAATGTTGGTGATCCGGTCAGTGAATTAAACACTCCATTTTCATTTAGTGAGTTATCACATGCATTTACGAACTCACATGATACCTCCCCTGGACCTGACAACATTTGTCCCGGTATGCTCTCACATCTTCCTAATTCAGTGCTACAACACCTATTGTGTATTTATAATAATTTATTCTCCCCCAAGTTTTCTCTTCAGTCTGGTCAGAAGCCATTGTCTTACCAGTACTTAAACCTGGTAAAGATAAAGCAAGACCCTCAAGCTACCACCCTATTTCCTTGACAAGTGTGTTATGCAAAGTAGGAGAGAATGGTGAACCACAGTCTTATACGGTATTTGGAGAGACCTTTTATCTCCAGAACAGTGTGGTCTGCAACAAGGACAGTCTTCCACTGACCATTTAGTGTCATTGTAATCCAAAATGCTTTCCTTCTCTGCCAGCGCCTCATTGCTATCTTTTTTGTTATTATAATACCATGTGATGCAGCCTGGCGAAGTAGTATTCTTAATACCCTTAAAGAATGGGGAATCAAGGGCAATATGCTTGCATTTATTAGGGATTTTTTGAATGAAGCTATTCAAAAGTCAGGTCAGGTGTTGCCACACCCATGTTATAGTCTTGATCTTGCACCATTAGAATTTTTTTTGGGTCTTATAAAACAACTTTAACATTGTAACAACAAGAATGATACAGGTAAACAATTATCTATTACTGGAATAAAAAAGATGGAGTAAGTGGCTAAATGAAAATGTCAGTTCCATTTTCAAATGAATAATAATTTTTTTACAGTTATTTGTCTCCCTTAATTACACTGGATTATAAGTTTTGTTACATACATAATTTTTGCTTATTCTTATCTATTGTTTTGAAGCTGAATCCAGATACAATCTCAAAATTTGTCCTAAGGGTTTAATTTCTTTTTGATTGCTATAAAAAATGAAAATTGTCAAAACAATTTTTTTTTTATTAAGACTAAATACTTGTAAATATTTTTTGAGAACCAATGTTTACATCGATAATGAAATCTGAAGATATTTATAAATGACTCGGAGAGGAATAGTTTGGAGGAGTGTGATTACTAAGTATTATATCATAGAATGACAATAATACTGTTTACTATGATTCATTCCTTTTAAAAGAAATAAATTTAATACAGTAAATGATTTAATGAATAATTAATAGCTTTTATTAATGACATCATAATTAAATGATATAATCATTTCAATCATTATTTTTACTTTAGAATTAACTTATAATTTGTTCTGATTTTCATGTGTACATATTGTGAGTTTGAGCTTTGTTTCATCTCTACTTTTCTTGATACCAAAGTGTATTATTTTTGTAGTGCTTTATGATAGGGTCAATCCATCTGAAGTGACCCAATGGTGGTTGCTTGACCAATTAAAAAAAAAAACTGAAACTTACCCGCTTGTTTCCTACATGTCTCAGGAACTTAAAACTATTTTTTTTTTAAATTTTTAATTTAAGCAGTTTACTTGTGGTGGTCACTTTTCTTACGGTGCGCACACCTTTTTTTGTGATTGTAAGGGTTTATGTAAAAATTCATCACTAAAAATCTATTGGTCCTGGTAGGATGAAATAAAAAGCACTTTATATCTTCTCAAGTTAAGAGATTGGTCTAGTGGTTTATTTACTTATCTCTCTTCTTTTTATGAGAAAATTACCAATAAAGTTGAACATGAAAAACAGTGAAATTTCACCTTTGATAATTTTTTTAGGCGGCAGAGACGGCATACACAGTTTGAATAAATTTTTTTTCATATAGTATATGTTAGTAGTTTTACCATAAAAAATATTAATGGTGATATACTTATCCCCAAATTTTTATGAATTTTTGAAAACTACTTTTTTTTTAAAATTCATATTTTGTCTTCAAATTACTGATGGGGCTGATGATAAAAACTTTGCTCAATTTGCAAAACTTTGTGTTTTTATAGATGTTTATGGCAAATAAAAACGTTTCTTATGTATTGTGCTAATAAAAAAGTTATAACCCCTCAAAAATCATGAAAAACCTGTTAAAAGCAATAGCATTTTGACCCACTAAATAAGTACTCCAAGGGAGTTTCTTGTCTTCTTAACACTTTAATATAGTTATTACTATAGTTGAGATAGACTTGTTTGAACTATTCAACTACAGTGTTCATGTTATAAAAGGTGCTTGAAGTCATTTCCAGTCATCAGGAAAATCCATGTTGCAACATGCTCATTTATATTTGTTGCATCATTTAGCTTTGCAGTTACAGACTGACCAGTCTGACATTAGTTAGTGACCTGTTCACATCTTTACTGAGTGTCTCAAATTTTATCCTGTGTTTGGAAATGTTTATTAAATAAATAACTTTAGTTTAACAATATTATATTTAAAAATTTTAAAATCAGTTAAATTTTTACATTATTTTGAAGGAATTTCACATAAAACAATGAAAGAACAATGTTCCACATGCATTTTTATGAATGAGGAGTGTTATAAAACAGAGTATGGTACAGTGCCAAAAAAACTCATTAAAATTTATGAATGTGGTGATGGAAACCAGCAACATATTTTTTTATGTGTTAATTCAGATGTCACTAGTGTTTGTAAATATCATGAAAAATCTTTTTCCCAAAATTCAGTCACCTGTATGGACAGTTCTGTTGTGACTCTTTGAGAAATCATAAAAAAAAATAGTTAATTAAAACTTAAGACAAATAACATTAGAGCAAGCTCTTAAAGAAACATTTTTCCAAGTTTTAGTTTAGTTCCTGGAAAGTTCCTTTGTGTTAACTGTTTAAAAAGATCAAAGAACTATATGAATGTGAAGACTAAGAGCAATACATACCCCACATCACAATATTGAATGATTGGATATGCTGCTTGTAGCATTTTGGATGTATCACTTCCATCAAAGTTGAAAAAATTAAGCACAGATCAACAGCCATTGGCATTAAAGTTTAAAATAAATAAGGTATCTGAAAAATTAAAAAAGAATTTTGAATTGTTTTTTGACTCAAAAGTTTCTGAAAATGAAAATCCAGCTCAAACTTTTTCCACATGAATATGATGATCTTATTTTAAAACTAAAAGAAAAATTTGTTCTTGCTTCTAAAGAAAATGTTAATAAAATTATCAGTTTACTTCCCTAATCTTGGACCAGATTTAAAATAATATCAGAATTCAATGTGTCTGAGCATTTGGTAGACTTACTAGAGAATTAATTAATGAGCAAGACATTCTACCGGAGTTAGGAAAAAGACATAAAACAGGAATTAGTAACGATACAATTACAAAAGTTGTGCTACTTTATGAAGATGACAATAATAGCAGGCTGTGTCCTGGTAAAAAGGATTGCATTAGCTCGCATGTTGATGATTTGCATAATCAAAAGCGCCTTGTTTTGTTAAACTTAAATGAACTGTATGTTTCCTTTAAAAGTGAAAATCTTGAGGAAAAATCTGGAACTCTGACCAAAATAGTGTATCTTGACTGGTGCATCTGGGATTCATACAGTTTGTATCTGCCCCAACAGAATACCAAACTCATGGTTGATAGTCACAAACTTAATGTTGATTATAAGGACTTGGTAGACATTTTTGTTTGTAACAAGGATAACTACAGCTGTATGATGAATGTGTGCTTCAAATGTTCAGGTAAGCAGGCAGTGTCTGACATGCTCAACTTTGTTGCCAGATACAATAATTACAAACAGGGAGTAACAGCTGATGGGGCAGATATGATTACTGTTCATCAGACCAAAGATGAGTCTTTTGAATCATTAGTGGAAAAATTGGAAAAGCTGAAAACTCACCATTTCATATCAAAATTTCTAACTAAGTTTAAAAAAAAAATCAGAATTAGATGAAGAAGATGAAGGTGTTGGCAGACAATGTTTCATTTTTTTTTTCAAGATTGGATACAAAGCTTCTATTGAGTAACAGCCAAGCCACAGTTCACCCTTTTGTGTTCTATTTCAAGGAAAGTGATGCATTGCAACATAAAAGTGTCTCTATTTTAAGTGATCACTTGAAGCATGATACAGCAACCAGACCAACTTTTAACAGACCAATTTTGTATTTGTAATTGTGTCAGTATTATACTTGAGGAAGCATTATATTGCTTTATTTTTCTTGTATTTATATATGTAGTTGCACCTGTACCATGCTGGAGGATGCGTTATATTGTTTCATATTGATGTTTATTGCGATACTGTATTATTATTATTTGTATTAATCATTATTTTATCATGTATAATTTTATTTATGCCAATGATGACATGCTTGAGGAAGCACCATATTGTAGGGTTGGGTTATGTTAATGTAACTGGATGTGTTGAAGGAAAGGTGTACTTGAGGGAGTATAAATATTGTGCCTATATTACATCTATTGATGTAATGTTGTTGAAATTATTGTACTTGTGATTGAAAATTTAAATTCTTAAATTTTTGTATTGTTAGAATGTAAGTTAGTATTAATTGTCATACTTGAGGAAGCATGTTCATGCTTGTTATTGTTTGTTAGTAGTAAAATGACATATTGGTAACTAATCCGGATTGGATCAATAGTCTGTAGTGAAGTATTAATTTTTTGTATTTTGTTTTTCCTATCTTGAATTATACTATAATGTAACCTTGAATTTCTTTTTGTACTTTTGTAACCTTAACAATGGTTTTTGGCAAATGGTTGTGAAGGTATAATCCGCTTACATGTAATCAGTAGAGGGGTTGCAGCATTACTGTGATGAAGCGTAGAATTTAGCTGGTATATTATGTTGTAATGTTAATTGTTACATAGCCCAGATTTAAATATCTGGTTAAATAATTAAGTTAATGTATGTTTTGTTTTTCATGTATGTGTAGTTAAGTAAAAAAAATATATATATATTTAAAAAAAAAGTTGTAAATAAAACAGCGTTTTAAAATTGTAAATAATCGTGGCAACGATTAAGGTCTGAGAGGCAGCCTTCTTGCTTAGGACACCTTGGCTCACCTGTAAACAAGAGCAGGGGAGTCGGGGTACCTCCACTGATGGTGTGGGAGGACTCTTAAGGTGTGAGTTGGTGCTTGGATGGCGATGGACATATGAAAGGCATATCCAGAACCAGGTAGGTAAGGGATGGAAAGGGCAACTCTCCTGAAGAGACAGACGAAATGCTTCGATGAATCAGGGGAGACCTCGACAGGAGGTGAGACAGGATGGGCAATCTGTTGCCACAGCACTTGAGGATGACTGATGTAATACCTAACAGCGGTCTGATCACCCTTGGTAATGTAAAATTGGTGAGGTGGTTAGGTTTAATTGATATAACACAAGCATACATACGTTCATTTTTAACATCTAGCAGTACCTGTGGTTTTTGCAATACTATCCCATGGGGTGTATGTAAAAAATGTAACCCCTCATCAAAAAAAAAGAAGAAAAAGATAGGTTAGCTAATAAAGGATTCAGACTTTGAATGAATCTAACAAAGCAACATTTCAAAATATTGTTCTTCAAATATTGTTAATCATTCCTGGGGAAAAAGAAGACCGAGAACTGTGTAGGACTGGTGAGTGAGTGAACTTCTTGAAACTAAAAATCTGGGATGCAGTATGTCTTAAAAATAGAAATGTTGCATTCACATTTGGACTTTTTTCTCATCTAACCTCCATGATGTGATTAGCACAGTGAATGCTTTCATCAGGATATATCAATGATGATATACATGCTATCAGAGAAAATGGAATCCAGATATGCTTGCCAGTGGCTGAAAAGGGATGTTCCAGAAGCTAAATACAGGAGAATGCTAATGAAAAACAGATATTATGTAAGGTAATATCATACTACAGGCAATGTAATTCCTTAAAAAATCAGATTTTTATATATAATTTTATTTCTACAAAACCTTGCCCTTCATTCAATTTTGATTTGTATATTTTAAATCAACACAAATAATACGATAAAACAAAATTGATTGCATGAAACTAAAAAAATTGTTTGCAGACCAGTGTTGTTGAACAACCCAATGTAAGCGTCTCGACCTTTCATCCGGAGGTCCCGGGTTCGAATCCCGGTCAGGCATGGCATTTTTCACACACGCTAAAATTCATT
>JAAAKQ030218485.1:0-11505 GCA_010016005.3 Zanna intricata | reverse complement strand
TTCGAAATCAGCTGATTTGCGATGTCGCGTTAACCACTAGACCAACCCGGTGGGTTAATAGGTCGGTACTATTTCATTTCATTTCTCATAACAGTTGTAAACATCTTACAGGAATAAAGTTACATTTTTATTAATGTATTTTATGAATTGACAATCGACTATTATAAACGAAACATTTTTAATTAAATTTAATTATAATTGTACATAAAAAATTTACGTACATGAATATTAAATTAATAACTTCAAATATTCCCTGATGATGGAGAGGTGACTCCGAAAGCGCTCAGATATTTACATTAAAAATCATTGGTAAGTGGAAATATCATTTTATATAAAAAATATATATATATATATATTAATTGCAACGATGCTAAAATGCTTAGTAAATTAAATCTAAACTTAATGAATTTCCTAACTAAAATTGGATCCTCCGCTAGATAACAGTGGTAGATTTCTGATGAAAATTCCTTTTAAAATCGAAAGCTTTTTATAGTTAAATATCATAGACCATTTCCATTTTCACTTAATTAAAATTAATTAATTATAATTTGAATTGTTACGTTTTTTGAGACGTCTATTGTCTTTAAAAACATAATTTTAATATCTATTCATATTTAACATAATAAAAGTGCTAAAAGCAATCGTAAAATCAGAGTTACATATCTAATTAATCTTAAATTATGTTTGTCGCATGAGAATATAAATCCCTTCCCCTCTTCTTAGTACTTTCCCTGTTGTACTCATGTAGACCGGAGTATGAAATGCGTACGTAACTAGCCGAAGACTGACGGAATATTGATCTCTAACAGGTTGCCGGTTACAGCGACCATGTCGTAAAATAGTATACCTATAATACTATCCGTGTAATAGTACGATAGGATATAGCATTTCGGTGAGATACATCGGTTTATGGGTTACTATTATTAATTTTATGTATTTCAGATTACCCGTCTCCTAGATCCCTTAGGAGAAATAGCAATTAAAACGTTAGGGCTGAAATTTTAGATTAATATCAAAAGATAACATTTCTCTTTCATGGTTATTATTCCGTGTACAAGATTTTAAAATTCAAATTTCTGTGTACATGAAAAAATATTTTTATTTTTGAGTAATTCCGTTATTATTTATTAATTATAAATTATTCGTCGTTAGTAAAATATTAACTGTGGTTTTAGTAAACCGAATCGGAGTGCACCCAAAGAATCCATTAGATGTCCTTTTCAAATAATTGTATGTCCAAGGTGGAGTGATAGCATTTCTTCCTTTCGTTCAGAAGACTGGGTTCGAATCCCGGACATGTTTCACGCCGTACAAAAATTAATTTATCGTCTTAGACTATTATGATCAAATTTAAGTAGGCTTAATGAATAAATCGATATTACATTTTGCTTATTTCGTTTTTCGAAGTAAAAGTTTTCTTTGACTTTGAAGGTTTCGCTTTGGAACCTTGAATCATCCACTTTATTTACGTGTCCAAAAAAGTTTAACGTTTGGGTATGGACCAAAAAGGCTGGACGTACAAAACGCGTGTGCATATGTTCACACCGTTTTGTAGCGTCGACATTTCTAATTATCCAGCCTGGACTATTTCATGTTGGAGAAAATATTAATTCACTAGTGACCAAAATAATATTTTTCGCGTATTTGGGGAAACTAATTTAAAGGTGCTGAATTCAAAACTGTGATCAGAACTTGTAAAATACGTCTCGTTTGTTAGATACATACAATTTATTTACCATAAATGCATATAATCACTGTAAAATCAATAATATATATATATATATATATATATATTATGTGTATTCATTTAAAATTTGGTTAATCAATTAAATCTTTATTTATACACACACAAATAAAATGAAATACACTGATACAATTCTAAAATAACAGTTTCTAAAAATCTGAATCATTAGAAATACCTTTAAAGTAACAATTTTTAAAAGTTTAAATCAGTGGAATTTCTTTACCTTTAATTTTTAAAATATTTTGACAAACTTTTTCGGTTGTACGATGTTTGATCAGTTCCTCTAAACAAAAACTAATAGTCATCCATCATTCCAGCATCCCATCTTCTTTGATACGGATGCTTCACAGTAAGAATATTCTGATTCGAAACGCTGACAAAGCCCAAATTTTTGGGAAAAAAGTCTAGATGGGAGTGTAGGAAATGAATGTTAATGACATCTACACCCTAAACATTTGTAGTTTTCTATAATAGTTTATTAAAAAAAAAAAAAAAACAACATAGTTTTTTATATTTTATATTATCTACAAACCACCAACAGTGTCTGTAGGTCTTCCGTGCAGCTAGTTCACAACTGCTAAGTTTATCGTTAAAAGTCGAATCCTTAAGAAGTTTCTTGATCTGCAGACTAATAAATATTCCCTCCTTTAACTTATCATTACTCAATTTACGAAAATTTATTTTTAAATGATTAAATCCTGGTCCATCTTTGTGTAGTGCCTTTACAAATTTGTTCATGAGTCCGAGTTTTACGTAAAGTGAGGGAATATATTTAGAACTAAGTATACATCTGCATATTTTATGAAATTTCTATTTTTAAATGATTAAATCCTGGTCCATCTTTGTGTAGTGCCTTTACAAATTTGTTCATGAGTCCGAGTTTTACGTAAAGTGAGGGAATATATTTAGAACTAAGTATACATCTGCATATTTTATGAAATTTCTATTTTTAAATGAAAATCCAAATAAATTTATCATAAAAAAGTAGCAGTCGGTGAAGCGGTCCTTAGGTTCACGCTCAATCATCGGTACAGCAAACGACCCCTCCAACCGTTCAGTTAAGAGTTGCAAAGCACGATAGCAAATAACATGAGGCGCACAAATTTTATCTTAATCCCTAAGTGCACAATCAAAATAAAATAAATAAGTTGTTTTTATCAATTCAAAAATATACTTTCTTTGAAATTTAGGCGTAAATTTACCAAGGACAAAACAAATATTGTCTGGGTGATTTGAACATTCGCGAACTTTTTCAGAAGCCGTGTTGCGCGAAATAAAAAAGAGAAAAATCACTTTTGTATTATAAAGAATAAATGAAAATAAAACAAACCACTAATAATTTGGTGAAACACAAAACACTATATAGACAAGTGAAGCTAGATTGAATAAGATCTGTCGAAGGCAACAACAGATGGTCTGTATGATGTCATCATAAATTTTTTTGTTGTCTTCAGTCATTTGACTGGTTTGATGCAGCTCTCCAAGATTCCCTATTTAGTGCCAGTCGTCTGTTTGCCAACAGTTTGTTTTACATATTCCAACCACAGCCTGCCTGCACAATTTTTCCCATCTACTTGTCCCTCCAATATCCAATATCAAAGCAACTATTCCAGGATGCCTTAATATGTGGCCTATAAGTCTGTCTCTTCTTTTAATTGTATTTTTCCAAATGCTCCTTTTTTTTAATTTGTCGTAACACCTCTTTATTTGTCACTTTATCCACCAATTTGATTTTTAACATTCTACTGTAACACCACATTTCAAAAGTGGCGGTATAATCTTCTAATCTTTTCTTTTCAGGTACTCCGATCCTCCAAGTTTCACTTCCATATAAGATTAAGCTCCAAACATATATTTTCAAAAATGTTTTCCTGACGTTTAAATTAATTTTTAATGTAAGCAATTTATATTTCTGACTGAAAGCTTGTTTCGCCTGTGCTATTCGGCATTTTATATAGCTCCTCCTTCGTCCATCTTTAGTAATTCTGCCTCCCAAAAAACAAAATTCTTCTATCTCCGTAATCTTTTCTCTTCCTATTTTTACGAGTATATTCAGTGGTCCATCTATATTATTTCTACTACATTTCATTACTTTCGTTTTATTCTAGCTTTATAATAAAAATAAAAATACAGAAACTATTCTTAATTGTAACCAGTAGTTGTAAAAAAAGAGTTTATTATAAAATGTTTTTATAAATTTATGATTTACGTATTTACCTTTACATGGTAACACAATTTCAACAGCATATTTAAAATCAGCACCCAAATTACAATGAGAAAAATTGTGTAACAAGTTAGATACAAATTTTGTGTTGATTAGCGTTATTGTATTTATTTCTCCTGTTAAAACATTTTAACTTTATTTTTCGTTTATATTCCAAGCTTTTATTTTATAATGCATACACTCTGAACTGTGATTCGTTAGATCGTTTCCACTAAAATATCATGTATAACTATTTCCGTAAAATATATTTGAATATACGTACAATTTTTAAATTTTATCAAGTAATTTTCATAAAAAACCAAAGATAAAATAAATATTTTTAATTTATTTAGGCCCAATCACTAATTATAAACCCGATTCTATCACTTCTCTTGGTTTATTTTTAGCAAATGATTGCATCTATCATTTTCTAAACGAATTTATATCAGCCTATGAAATTCTTAAAAAGAAAAAAAAAATCTATTTTTCTATCCAGAATTTCTTAGGATGTAAATATGAAGATGTCTTCAGAGACTTCAAAATAATAAGATTTCCAATCCAATCCTTCTTTTTTCGCTATGAATTTTAAAACACATTTGGCCGACGAAAATCGGGTTGGGCTTGGATATCGTATCAAAGAGATGATATCGAGTGAGAGGAGGCTGTCGTCTTGCTATTGCTTAATATCCCTACCCTCGGTGCTGACCGGTATTCCTTCTCGCTTTACTATATACATTGAACGATATCTGGGCGCAGAGAGCTCGTTGTGATGCTACGGATCATTACGTATCAGTAGAATCCCGGACATACATTCCTTCCTAATCAATCTTCCGTTAACTTCAACTCTGCTCGTGTGAATATGGATGATAAATTTATCAGGAAAAGGAAGGGCACTGAAGTTAAAAGGGCTTCCTTAAATATATAGAAGAGCATTTTTTTATATGGTAACCAGACAAATCTTCTGAAACAGTATGTACTAAATTTTATTGCAGTTTCCATTTCTACTTCTCTTTTTTGGGCATCACTGGTAAATGGACGTAGCATTTATTTTAATTTGTGCATTAGAATTACGACTATTAGGAAACGTAAGGGTATCAGTGTTTTTCTGAACTTTTCATTTTAATTATCTCTCCACCGAACTCCTTAATGGAATGGTAGCGACTCAGCCTTTCATCCAGAAAACCCCGAGTTCGAATCCCGGTTAGGAATTAAATTTATCATACGTTATAAAATTTTCATCTAATTACTCAATGATTAAACAAGAAAAACTTGATGATTATCAGTATAATATCTATGACAAATCAATCTAGGAAATTTAACAATCGGGAAAACATTAAGTCAAAAACAAGGCAACAATAACGCCTTATACTGTCACAAAAGTACATTAAAAAAAAAGAGTTTGTAAATAGAATATATTTTTTGTTAACTTACCTTAAATCGAAAAGGATTTATCGTTGGTAAAAAGTTCTCATTAATAGTAAATAAATTATCATTTGAAAACATTTTAAAGACTTACCTGTAGAAAAAATATTAGTTTACAAGCAACAATTCCAAGGCTGAAGCCGGGATGCAGAGCGATCACAACGCTTACTGGACCGCTTAGACCGCATACAAGAAAGTCAGAGGCACATAAGTTTAATAAAAGAATATTTCTCAAAGCACGCTGGCGAAGAAGAGCGCAGGCGATGAAGGCGTTTCCTAATAGTCCGACCGCCAGCACCAAAACATAAAGACTGGTAAGAGATATGACGGCCCCGGATAACTTCCACGGAATAGCTGTTGATGAAGACGGCGACGACGATGATGCGACCTCGGTGGCATTTAAATCCTCTTCAATCATCCAGTACTGAAAATACAAAACAAAAAAAAAATACATAAATAAATAAAAGAAAAATTAATAATAGTACTTTTATATACTCATAAAAAATCCATAAAATTGATGGGAGATGATAGCGGAACGGAAAGCAATATTTTCTTATTAAAATATTTCATATTTTAACTTTTATAATTATTTTTTTTTTGTTTGTTTAACCGATGAGGGCAGGAATGCATTGACTCCCTGCAGGGTCTTCGCAGGGTATCGGGCTCGAAGCCAGGACGCTAGCCGCCCTGACCTAGCAAAGCTAAGTGGGCGCTGGACATGGAGCCGTGGCGACCATGAAACAGAGTTGCTCCCACCCCCTACCGACTAAACCTTCCTCACCGATGCCCAGAGCGACTGGCATCACCTTTCGGCATATCATCAGCCAGTGCGGTGGCGTCGGCGATACGTGTAAAAAACACAGATTTCAGCGAAGAGCAATTTAAGAAAGAGATGAAGATCTTTAAAACCGCAAAGAGGGAAAGCTCAACGTGCATTATATTGTTGAGGTGAGTCAAGAACTTCGTTAGACCTTTTGGGAGAAGGGTAGATTATATGCGTGCAAGGTCAGAGACTTCGTGCGAGTAAGTCGCTGTTTCCGGTGCTGTGGTCTAGGACATGTGGCTCGATACTGCCGGGATGAAAGAACTCTGCTCTTATTGCGGAACTGAAGGACACGTTCTCGCCGATTGTCCGACCAAGCAGGCAAAGGGCCCGCCCACATGCGTCAATTGCAAGCGGATGAGGAAGCCGTGTAAGGAGGACACATGTTCGGCGTATGTTAGAGCGAGGGCGCTATTGCTGGAACGTTACGGGACCTAGGTTCGGCCAAGTTATCTGACGATCATTCTCTTGTCGTGATCCTAGAGATCTATTATGGTATTGGTTGAGTTTGCTTCGTTGTTTGTTGTGGACGGAAGGGGTATGAATTGTTGGAGAAGTGTTAGGGTGGTGATGAGAGCTAGGCTGGTACAGGATAGGGCTGCGGACAGCCTCTAAAGCTAGAGGGGTGGGGCCCTCCACGGTCGTGCTTCCTTGATTAGGCTGTAGGGGACTCCGCGTAGGGTAGGGCGGTCCGTATTTTAATAGTTTGAGTATTTTGTAAACAGGGACTGCACTGATTATCGGTTTTAGGCTTTTTAATGCCGCAAGGACGGGTATACACCGAAGGAATGCGACCGAGCCGGCATTCTCGTGCCGGGCTGAGATTCCCAATCAAGCCGGAGGCTATTCCGAGGAAGACTGACGGGAGGACATCTTGCTCGACAAGTGCTAAAACACGGAAAGTTTCGAGGGTTGTTGAGGACTGCAGGTAAAGGCTAAGGCCTAGGAATTGCAGGGGTGACGGACTACCGAAATAGTCCTTGGTGGGTCCTTCAACATAAACATTAAAAATCTCATCAGTCAGCCCTAAGAGTCGTGGCAGCAGATTACACCTAACCGTTTGCCCTTCCTTCTTGGACTCCTGCAGCAGAGCTCCTCTTCGGGGTCCACTTGGGATCGTTAGGGCATGCCGACTAACTTGTGGTGTAGCCGCCACGTTCCTCCCCAAGAGGCTAGCCTTCCCGCCCTACTAACCTAACCTAAAGGGACGGCATGTGCATTGAAAAATGCGCGAGTGCTCCCCCTCCGTTTGCGACCTCTCATACCTTGGAGGGGCCCGGATATTTCATCGGAAGTACCCCAAATCAGAGCATTCTTCCTTATGCTCCAGGCCAAGACATCTGGAACCTCCAGAACCACAAGGTATATATAACCATAAGGTATATTAGAGGATGAAATGAATGAATTTTAGCGTGTGTGAAAAATGCCATGCCTGACCGGGAAACGAACCCGGGAACCTTCGGATGAAAGGCCGAGACGCTACCACTCGCGTCACGGAGGCCGGCATACAACTAAATTTAAAATATTTGTCATATTAATTAAGTACAATATTTTTTCGTTTAATTCAATGATTCTAACTAAAATGCGCGCTACCGTACTAATGTAATTTCACAACTTATATAGAATAAATTTCGCTAGTACGGTCAGAAAACCGGTGTAGCCACGAGGCTTAACGCACCAGGTACCGAGTCAACCGGGCGATCGAGTTCGAGATTCAGGCAAGATCGAGTTACTTTTTTACAATTTAAATATTATTCATTTTCTTTCATTCTACCGCTTACCTGTGACGTCACAATTCAGCAGACGATTACAACAGAATTACAAAAATATTGTGTTATTAGTGACAAGTATTGTCATTTTTTAATTTTTAACAAATGTGCCTAAAAAAAAAAAATATGAAAATAATTAGGCGAAATCTCGAGATACTGAGAGTGACCTCACTCTGCTGCCTCACCCTCTTAATCTTTTAAGTTGAAAATTGAATGGCATCAAACTTATAAAAGTAATGTGACAAAGTTTTGTCAAAATCGGTCCGGTAGTTGTAGAGATATAAGGTGATTTAGAGGCAAACACTGAACACACGTACACACGAACATTAACATCTGGAAAATTTCTATCCGGTTTTTTGGGTCCTTCAGGTTTGAACATCTCAAGATCCGTCGTAAACCGCATATATCCAAATTGGACCGATTACAATACTTTTTCTTCTAGAGCTATAGCACTAGTCGGAAAATTAGACGAAAGCGTTGGAGTAATAATATACTAGTAAATATATATACATATATATATATACGGGTTCGAATCCCGGTTAGGCATGGAATTTTTCACACAAGCTACAATACAATCATTTCATCCCTCTGAATATATACTTAATTGTGGTCCGGAGGTTAAAAAAAAAAAAAAAAAAATATATATATATATATATATATATATATATGGGCTATATATAAATTAATCTTATATTTAGTATTGTAAGTATTGGAGAATACTTCAGCTTCTATGAAAAATAATTATAAGTATAATTTAACCGCATATACCCAAATTGGACCAATTACAATACTTTTTCTTCTAGAGCTATAGCACTAGTCGGAAAATTAGACGAAACGTTGGAGTAATAATATATACTAGTAAATATATATATATATATATATATATACACACGTTCGAATCCCGGTATATACTTCTGAATATCCTCTGAAGAAATACTTAATTGTGGTCCGGAGGTTAAAAAAAAAAAAATATATATATATAGGCTATATATAAATTAATTTTATATTTAGTATTGTAAGTATTGTAGAATACTTCAGCTTTTACGAAAAATAATTATAAGTATAGTTTATTTAAATTTGAGGCATTTTAAAGTGTGAGATTTAAAAAAATATCAAGATCTCAGAATATTATTATTAATTAAAATATTTTTAATGTAGTTATACTGGTATGAACAGAGTAGAGCTGAAGAGTCTATCCACTTAAATACAAGAGAGAAAGAGAGAGAGAGAGAGATCAAAGGCAAAGCAAAAATCACGAGATCAAAGCGAAAACTGTTTCTAATTTTTGAATGTAACTGAAGTGGTATGCTGATAAACCAAGTTGCAAGTTGCGGTCTTAATAATAAACCATATATAAATAAATAAATAAATAACAGACTTTTTAAATATTATTATAAATAATTCTAAAGAAAGTAAAATATCATCTCAAATTAACTCAATATTTTTAATTTGAAAATTACAAAATATATTATTATTTTTAAATAAATTAATTATTTTTTTTTACCGAAAATTATGGCCCAGAATTCCGCAAGAAGACTGACTTTTTATGCTAACCAATTATTGACTTTATATTAGAATAATACACACCCCTCCAACAAGTTATACATTAATTTCGTTTTTATCGAGGAATTATAAACATATTTAGTAATTTGTAAAAACAATTTGTATACTTGTAACTTGTATTTTTTTGTTGTAAAAAAATTCTTTAAAAAAAAAAATTTATATATACCTAGACCTATTTCCTTTTTTTTTTTTTTTTTTTAAAGAAATAGGATTTTTTAAATACAAATAGGAAGTTTTAGGGATTAATGCTATTAACAGAAAAAAACTCTTTACACAGTTTTACGCAAGAGACTAACTTTCGTTTCCGACGTCCTCATTATCTCGCAGTCGATGGGATTCGGCAGCTAATACAAGACACTCTGGTCAACTACATGCTGTCATCATGGAGTCCTCTCTATTATTCTGTTTAGCCTCCGGAACTACCGTAAGGTATTACTTGAGGATGAATGAGATATGTATGAATGTGAATGAAGTGTAGTCTTGTAAAATCTCAGATGGACCACTCCTGAGAAGTGTGCTAAATTGAAACCCATCACGGAGGCCTGACATCAACCAGCTAGTAACTAAAATTATTAGAAAAAAAGCAGAAACCGACAGACAATTAGAATATTAGCAGGGCCCCAGGGATGGTGTTGACAGCCCCACTCGTGAGGTGCGGCATGCTGAGGTGTGCCTTATCCGATGACCGATTGGGAATTCCCGATAGCCCCGTCTCTGAGGACAAGGTGAGTCATCACAATGGTGGAAAAAAAATAGTATAAATAAAGAAGCCCTGGTACCAAAGGAGGAAAAAAGAAGAGCCCTCAGTTCCAAAGGAGAGAAAAAAACAAAGCAGTTCCAATCCCTAATTAAGAGAATAATAATCTAAAATAAAAACCTTTTCTAATTCCTGATTCCTAGCTGTAGCATCCCACTAGAGTAAGTTGTTCCTCTCTAGGTTGTGCCATACTTCATTGGAGGTCCGACCCAGAGAGGGGGAAAAAAAGAAGAAAAAAAAATTTCAATTAGAGGAGTAATTGATTAAGAAAACGGATTGTTTTTTCTTTTAAAGAAGAAATTGTTGTTGGTATTACTACAATTAAAAGGAACAGTAGTCGTTTAAAACAGTTGTACCTAATGTTGAGTTTGTAAAATAAATGTTAAGGACTGTAAAAAGAAAACCAATTTAACTTTATATCGTCCCTACATACTTGTATCTAGTGATATCATGTTAACGAAGTATATAGTATACTTAGTTTCATTCTCGATGTATTTTAAAGAAACCATTCTTGACGTAGCTCGGTAATATAATAGAAAGCTTTAATAGATTTAAAGTCACTCGGATGCGATGTTAATTTCACATCCGAGTCGATGTTAGTTGTAGATGTTTATCTACGTTTAATAATTAAAGAGAAAAATGATCATAGAAAAATTCTCTCAAATAAATTTAGAAAAAAGCTTTACGAATAGTAATGATTTTGTAAATTGTAACAGGTAATGTTAAAAAAGATTTTTTAATGAATTTTTATGTAAACATATCTAATTGATTAAGATACAATATGAAACTGATACATCAAACACACAATATTATTTCTCATCTTTATAGTTGTTCTAATATTTTTAATGTTTTTTAATCTAGTTTTTTTGTGGAAACGAATATTTTTTTGTTATATTCAGTTGGTAATAACTATAGGGCGTTTAATTTTCTTTATCACATTTTAATATATTTAAAATATAGGGATCGTTCTAACTTCATAATGAGAGAAAGAAACTAGCCCACCTAGTTTAGTGATTAACGCGACATCGCAAATTAGCTGATTTCGAAGTCAACAGTTCTAAGGTTCAAATTCAGTAAAAATAATTATTTTTACACTTCTCAGGAGTGGTTGACCTCTCTCTTTATCTGTTAAGCCTCCAGAACTATCGTAAGGTATTACTTCAGAGGATGAATGAGGATGATATGTATGAATGTGAATGAAGTGTGTAGTCTTGTACAATCTCA
>JAAAKQ030218463.1:0-11505 GCA_010016005.3 Zanna intricata | reverse complement strand
CCTGAGATTGTACAAGACTACACTTCATTCACATTTATACACATCATCCTCATTCATTCTCTGAAGTAATACCTTACGGTAGTTTCGGAGGCTACACAGATAAAGAGAGAACACGTAAATTTTAATTTTACGTATGACCACTCGATGTACATCCAAGTGATATTACCTCGATTGTAGGCGAATCGAATCAAGGCACAAATCGCTGGTAAAACGGCATAGAAATTCCCAAAGATAACGTGCATTTTATGCCGGCTCGACTAGGGCGAGCGACGAATGAACTACAAGTAGTTTGTTACCAGCTTTTTCGTTAAGAATGTTTTTTCGACGCTCATCAACAGGTAAAGTCCTATGAAATACAGGTAATTTTAGTCCTAAAAATGATTCTTTCGTTTTCTTTACCGCAGAAATTGACTGAATAATGAACACCATTACTTCAAGGCAAACTAACCTCGAGTAGTATGTCGCATGTACGTACAGTTTATCCAAAAAAAAAGGACCCTTTTCAACAAAGTATTCTTGGCCCCCTGATGTGATATTAGAATCCTTTATACACCTAAAGTAAGGTAATATATCACAGTTTTTTCTTGCCTTACAAAGATTCAGTATGAATATTTGACATACACGTCAATGACATCATTGACCATATCCATCAATGGCATTATCAATGATAATGTCTTTGTGACTCGGCAGATATCAAGTCGTTAGTCCATTTCCTCCTATACTAGAATCAACATGTCACTTGTATCAGCAGCAAAGGCTTCTGTGATCCGCTCTTGCAGCTCCAGCAGATCTGGAGGCAGTGGTAGGGCAAAAACTCACAAAACAAGTCACATGAAGATCTCGAGGACCATCTCAACATCGCTTCGTCATCAAGACCGGTGCGACGTACCCAACGCTTTGGGAGATGTTCATTAAGATACCCTCACACATCATTATGGAAAACCGGTTTTTTTTTGTTTTTTTTTTTGAAAAAATTTTTTTTCAAACATAAAATACAAATTTTTAATTTTGACATTGAATAATTCGATTAAATTAGCAGCAAACAATAAAATTTGAAGAGAATTTAATTTTGAGAAAATCTAGGTAATTAATGTCAGCTAAACACAAAGAATTTAAGAAATTTTATTTTAATTTAAAATAAAAAGATAGAAACGCGTCAAAAAAACAGTACATTATATTTTTAAATCGAAACAAGAATAAATATATGTTTTATTTATTAATTTTTTTATGTTTTTCAAACATTCTATTTAATATCGCAAAGGAAAAAACTAAACATAATGGTAAAAAAAATGTCGTCATTGTCTAAAGCTACATATAATGCTAATATTTTAAAATATCAAGCTTGCAACCCCACTATTTATTTTCTAATAAAAAGAAAATTACAAATAAAAAAAAAGGAATAAAAGAAAAAACACATAAACCATTGTGTTTTTACAATACATAATAACCCTATCGACCTCGATTTACAATCAACGTTGCTTGTATCTTTATAATTATTTATTTAAAATTATTTTATATTAGTCAAATACTTTTTATTACTTTGTATTCGGTAAACCGAATACTTCACAGATATACAACTATTTTTTATTGTTTTTGTTTTCGGTATTCCGGTAGCCCTCTATTTTTTAAATTTATTAAACAGTTAACTATAATTTACTCTTTTTAAATAAAAACTTAAAATTACCATATTAAATTTAATTTTCATTCTGTAATGGAATAAATTGTTCTTTTTTTTTTGCAAGTTATATTGAATAGATCTATTTTTAATGTTCATTATAATAAAAAAAGGGTGCTGAAATTAGCGGTAAAAGTATTCAATACATGGATATCGATTTGCTCTATTTCAGCAAAACAATAAATCAATAGAAAAGTTTAAAAATGTAACTATTATTATTTTATGAATAATAGTAAACAGTAGAAGTATACCAACAACCTGTAAACCGGATATACTAGTATTACGCATACATTTATAAAGTTCTATATTTTATTATTAAAATATAAAACTTTTGTATAAGATTCAGCTTTTTCTAATGAAACTAACACATTTTCAAAAATTATATGCTTTCATGAGAATTAATTTTCATTAAAAGTACATCTTGTTTGTTCATACATACAGAAGAAGCTTAATTATCCTTCAAATTTTAGGATAAAAAATGGTCAGCATAAACATTTTTTTTTAAATAAAAAAAAAAACTTTGTAGCTTTTAAAGTAAAAGTAAAATGATATCACTACTACGTAACCGAATAATCATATTTTATAAAACATTAGCCGGCCGTCTAGTCGGAACCTAGATTTTCGGGGCCCAGGGAAATCCCGGAGCCAATTCAGGGCCTCCTGGGGCCACAGAACTTACCTCAGGGCCGCAGAGAATGCTTCGTTCGCCGTTCTCATGTTTCCAAAGGGGCCCGTACCCTAGACATCCCAGAGCTCGCTTCAATCGCCATTCCCATCTACTCAGAGGGCTCCGCCCCGCACTATTCGTTATCCTCACGGTTGTAAGAATAATACTGATAAATAACATTAAAGTATTTTTAGGCTTTACAGAAACCTGAAAAAAAAATTACAAAGGACAGAATTATAATAACTAAAGTACATACCTAAGACGATGAATCATTCGTAACTTATTTCTTTTCCGTGGTGGCAGAAATTTAATAATGAAGTAAAAAGATTAATCTATTTTTTCCTTAATGAATATCTTTAATTTACGAATTCAGTGTTCTTGGGGGGTGAAGCCATAATGAATATTTTTAATATCTTAACTTTCAAGGGATCTACTGCCTCGGTCTGTGGCTTAAAACCTTCACTGGGATAACACGAACGTATCCCGCATTTTTTATAGCAAATTTGTGTTAAACATTAATTTTTAATATTGTTAAATAAACATTTTGTTATAGTTATTTAATATTATTTTATTATATGTAAATTTAATTATATTATTTTTGTAATATTAATCATTCGATTGATTCGAATCATTCACTTATAACCCGGCTCACATAGTGCTAGAGACTCATGGTTGTGATTTGACTACTTTTTTGTTTATCCATAATAAACAAAATCCCTCTTCGTCTTTATTTTAATAGAATATATTCTATTAAATATAAATATTAAATTATACATTTTCATAAATTAGTTGTGTTGTAATTAATGAAAACGAATACGTATCTGAAAAACTACGCAGAAATTTGAGATTCTGATGTTAAAATACGTTGTAAAATAAAAATTATAGAAAACTCTCCGAGACTGAAAAACCCCAGGCAAATAAGTCAATTTTTAAAGAAATATTGTTCACTTTGATATGAATTATTAAATTTCATATCACACCGATTCACATATATAATGGAATGATACGTGTAAAATCTATGGATCTATTTTCTGTACCCTTATTTTTTACGTTCTAATTAACGTGTACAATCCGGGTGATTTTATATTTGTGATGAAAACCGATAGAACTGAACTCATGAGAACAAATTTCATAAATGTTTAAGTAATTTTGATCTAAATTGAAGTAACAAATTCATAAGATGCCAAGCCGTGACTGACGGACACTGATTTAGTGTAGTACAACATATATATATAAACAATATTTCTTATTTATGAATATTTGTGTTTTGTTTTCATATTCATAGATTTAGTTTTTACTGAAAATATTACTTTAATTTAAAAAAAAGATGACATCACAGTTGTACGACTTTCCCGTCACGCGACTTTTTTCTGATGTACGGCTTAGACGCAGACTTAATTTAAAAAATGTTAATGCTGTACACTTACTCCTTGTGATGTCAGAGGTTACTATTAACGCAGTATACCCGCTAGTTTAGAGCATTTTTTGATTTCGGGGTGCGATTTTGCAAAAATTTTTTTTCAAATATTGAAACAATGACAGTTGGATGTTGCAATAAAACAACATCCAAATTCCTACAAAGAGCAACCTCAACCAAGCTCTACTTGAACAATGTATACACCCTGTGCGTTCAACTGATCGAAACTAACCACATAAACCCTGCGGATTACAAAACATGTTGACAGCTCTCTGATAACATGGACACTGCTGCTCACAGAGTGCTTATGGTCCTGGCGAAAACGCTTGCAATAATCTAAATAGGAACCTCAGACCTCTTAGGGCACGAAGAACATCTAACGCTGATGCCTTTCATCTCCAAAATATGCACGGACCACTGACAATTGTTTACAATTCTTCGCCATACGATCATATTGGCAGCATTTGAAGCAACGTCGGAGATCTAAGTATTCTCTAAGCCTGCTCGAAAAAAAGTCGATGAACAACTTGCCTTGTTTCACGAAGCTATCAACACTCTCAGGAGTAACCTCGAATACGCCATAATGATAAAGCTCTGCCTCACGCCTACCCGTTTTAAATAGCAACCGACATCCGGCCTTGAAAATTCGTACTTAATTTTCTAAATGTAAGCTTACATGATTTATATTTATTGGCGCTAGACAACGATCTGAGAACCCATTTTTGTATCTTAAATATTAATTTTTATATTCAGAAATGCTAAATTTGATTTTTAAAGTTTTTTTGTTTTTACGCTTTATTTAAGATTAAACTTTTAATTCTTAATTTAAATTCGCCTTTATTTATTTCATTTTAATCGCTTTTATTTTCCTATTGTTTTTACAAGGAATTTTATAGCGATTCAATTAAAATTACTGGCTAAAATTTTGTTTTCTTAATAATCATCGCATTAGAAATTGTTCACTTGATAACTATTTCATGAAAATCGGTACAGATATTTTCACCGTCCGCTTTAACAGATATTGCTTCTAAAATTCTAAACCTGACAGGTCTAGAGGTATTCTATTTATAAAAATTAATAAAATATATTAACTACTTATCTTTTATTGTTTTTAATGTTAGATAAAAATTATCCTTTAGGTTATTTTATATTTTCTCATTAATAAAATAAAAAAATAAAATAAAAATATTGTTAATTCTTAAAAATTAATGCAATTAACTTTATCTTATTATCGTCAAATTACTACTTGTTAAATATACAATAACAATTTATCGTTCATCATAAGTACGGTAAGAAAAAAAAAAAAAATTAAAAAACCACCAATAATAATAATAATTGAGTATTTTAAGAGAGAAGACATATTACAAGAAAACTAAGGTAGGTAATTAGACTATCCGTTGTGTATCGCTGTTTTTTAAGACAGCGATGCGTTTAATGCAGTCCGGTCGGGTTGCATCGATCGTGCATCACCAGTGATATCAGTGCGATTGGCCATAGAACAATTGAGGCCATTGTCTGTTAAATCGAAGAAGCGGGCAGACAACAAACGGTCTTAAGGGGGGAGGGGGTACTGTCACAGCAGCGCCTTCGTCAACCATCTCGGTCGGCGTTTTAATAGTAGTTCCATCGTATACAGATTCGAACCTACTGAACAAATTAGTTAACGATAAAATTCTTTTACGTAATTTACCGATTACCGCTTCAGAAAAATAAACGCTTCGATAAGTATCATATCGATAAAATTAAATTATTTTTCTTCTTATCACGCGAATTGAAAAATTATGAGTATTTATTTATTGAACACTTAACATAGATTCGATACGAGTTACGTATATACTTATTACGTTACGTACACACTTATTATACTATAAGAGTGAAGATGTTTATCGTTATTTAAAAAAA
This sequence comes from Zanna intricata, assembly GCA_010016005.3. Classification (NCBI taxonomy): domain Eukaryota; kingdom Metazoa; phylum Arthropoda; class Insecta; order Hemiptera; family Fulgoridae; genus Zanna; species Zanna intricata. The sequence continues at coordinate 5,844 of JAAAKQ030218463.1, read as the reverse complement.
AAAAAAAAAAAAAGCGTAAAACAAAATTTTATATCGTCTAACTTTTCGGAATGAATATTAATGCAGATGATTCGGATATAAAATCAAATTCGATATTTAAGGACCTACTTCTTTTTCCAAAATTCTAATTTATAAAACAAAATCTAGGTTCTAATATTTAAATCTATAATTTCCCGGTTATTTAATTATACTTTTTATCTTAACAATATAGCCTATTACATACATGTAAGCATGCTGATTGGGGGGGGGGAGGTTACATATTTTGACATTTCATCATCCCCGTCTAACTAAAAAATATAATTTTAGTTTTGAAATATTTCAGAAGAATTTAAATTGTCCAGTTTTTTTGCTTATTACTCAAAGATCGAATAAACCGATTCGAATGAAATTTACTCATGATTTTTGTATATGGGTAATGTAAGTTGATTACAATCGATGGAGGGGGGTGGCAGATATGAATATTATGATACCGTATTTCAAAATTTAACTCTAAATAATTTTTTTCGTATAAAATGCTTTTGCCCTTTATGATACTAAGATATTTTTAGATGCTAAGAATACTTAAAACTAAAGTAACAAGATACTAAGCATATTTCTGATGGCGTTTCAGGTAATCTTTAAGGATTTATTCCCCAAAATTTCTCTCTAAAAGTTATTAAATAAACGTAAAATAACATGTATTTAAACAATTATGAATTACCTGTGAATTTATTATCATATATAATTTGTAAATTTATCGTTAATTAGACCAGATTAGCGTGCGAAACGCTAATCTGAAGATCTGAAGATTTACTGAAGATCTTCTAATATAATCTGAAGAGCTTAGATTATACTCAATTAGGTTAGGTTACTACAGCCCACCGCGTTGTTTTTGTGGTTAACTTGTCATCGTAAATCGGCTGATTTTGTTGTCTAGAGTTCTAAGATTCAAATTCTAGTAAAAGTAGTTACTTTTATACAGATTTGAATATTATATCATGGATACCGGTGTTCTATGGCGGTGGTTTTCAATTAACCATATCTCTAAGGAACGGTCGACCTGAGACTATACAAGACTACACTTATTTACATTCATACATATCATCTTCATTCATCCTTTAAAGTATCACCTTACGGTGGTTCCGAAGGCTAAACATAAAAAAAATGTTATGTAGATAAACGTACATTCGTCAGTTCATGGAATCAACATAATCTAACCAAATTGGTTAGATTGGTTTGGTTATGCTTTGTTCGCTTCGCTTGCTAAACTCGTCTAACTTTAAATATATTACATATAAGATTTAACTAAATTTCCATTAATAACCCAATTATTAAATAAACTATAATGATTTATGGAGAAAAAGTTGTTCAATTTTGGGTGGGGAAATACCGAAAAAGTACTGTTTTTCGAATCTCACAAATGTGAACGGGACAAAAAGGCTTTTTTTCCTGTTTTGTCGTTTCTGGGCTCAAAGCAATGCTGTTGTACTAATGTCTTTATATTAGTATTCATTTCGGCCTTCGAGTGATTTTATTTAGGACTTGTGTAAGTATAGCCGGCCCCCGTGGAGCGAGTTGTAACATCTCGGCCTTTCATCCAGAGGTCCAGGGTTCGAATCCCCCGGCTAACGGTGATCCCAGAGGTTAAAAAAAAGAAAAAAATTAAGTATAAGTAGTAAATATAAGCTTAATTTTTACTACCTTCTACGAAGTATTGTAATCGTGAAAATTTCGGTTTTCAGATTTCAATGGAAATATCCATTTTGACCAACCATGAACACATTTTGACTAGTTTCAGCGCGACGTCTGTACGTACGTAGGTATGTATCTCTCATAACTAAAAAAAAATTACTCATAGAACGTTGAAAGTTTGGATTTAAGACGGTTGTAACATCTTGTTGTGCACCTCCCATTTTGATTGCAATCGACTGAATCGAAAGTGTCCAAAAAAGCTCAAAACCCCCAAAAAATTGGATTTTGGCCTTTTCCTTAACTGCAATAATAAACCCTTATTGAGAGATTTTTAACAATATGCATAAATGGTAGTTATTTTAATTGGTTCCAAAGTTACAGCAAAATAAAATCTTAATGAAATATTTGGATCTTACAAGGGTACACATCGGTTCCAATCAGACTTCATCTCTTTTTTTTTTTTTAACCTTTTTCGTTTAATTTAAATATATTGATTTATTAATAAATTATTAACCTCTTATTATAAGAAAATGGTTATGAAAAATAATATTTCAATAATAATTTAAAAATAAAAAAAGAAAAAATATATCATGTTATAATCAAATAAACTTTTACGTACTTTTCTTTTTCAAAAAATGTGTATGTGTAATTTAATAAGTGTACAAGAAAGTCACGTGTTGTCCACATCAATTTTTTTCGTCAGTTATCGTTTTACCTTGACATCTTCATCAGATCGAATTAACTGATTTTTATGAAATTTTCTTCCATAGCTTTTAAATATGGGTCACTAACGTCGTTTAAGTTTGATTACAATCGGTCAAGGGCGAGTGTAGATGCGGTCGGTATGGGTTATATATCTTGAATTTTTACTCTAGGTAAAGTAGAATTATTTACATAATTCTACTAGTATATGTAGATGCTTTAATGTTCTACTTAATTTTCTTTTCCTCGGTAGCCAAAGGTGGAATAACTTAACAGAAACAAAAACAGTTCACATTAACGATTTTTTTTTTAAATAGCATTTTTATGGTTTCCCATAAAAGTTTTGAGGATTTCCGAGTTTTAAAAGGCTTTTGAGGTTTTGAGGATTTCGAAAAAATAAATGTTAATTTTAAACTTAATAACGCGTCCACCTCTTTCCACTTTTAGCGATCGCTCTTCTACATTTTTATTCGTTTTAATTTTTTGGTACTTTTTTTAACTCTTCCTTCTTTCTTACAAAATTTGCTCATATTCTCGTGTCACCACTTTTTTCTTCAAGTTCAATTTCATTCCGTATTCTGTCATCATCATTATCAGGTTTCTGTTTGACAGCAGGTTCCTTACGCCGGCGCTATCTTCATCCGTTTCTTACCAAGCCTTCTCCTTCGTTCCCTTGTAGGAAACTCAAAAGCTTCAATCCTCTCTATCTCCTTCTTCCTTATCGTCTGTTGTTTCACTTTTACATAACAAGAGCCTTCACATATAGCGTTTGGATAACCTCTTCCTCTCCTCTAACTCCACACTTTAACCGCACGGTAATTTCCTCATTTTTTATTAAAAGTTCCGTTTGCCATCGCTACGCCCTCTTCCGGTCTTCTGCCATCGTATCCCCAAATATCAGTAATTTTTTACTTATTTTATCCTCCTTCGCTTTTTCTTTACGCTAAAACCTCTTTGTTGTCTACTTCCAACATTTTACTTTTTCAGACTTTTTTTCATCCCGTCCTATTTCATTCCTTTCTCCAGGGCCATAATTAATTAATCTTGCCGTTAGATAGAATTACCGCACCGTCTGAATAATATGTGCATCTTTTCCTCTTCCTACATTCATTCCTTCTTCTATTTTTTCAATATATTTCTTATGTATATTCAATGTACGTATTCTTTATAATATATTCGATCGTAGTATCCTTTAAGTTTGATTCTCTTAACGATGTATTGTATCTTTTAATTTTCATCGATTAAATATCCTACTACGCTTGTTTTGCTGAAGAGGTGTCAGCTGTGAACCTTATACAATATCTTGCTTTTTTCTACGGATCCCTTTATCCTCTTTAAGAACATTTTCGATCGTACCTTTTATATACATACAACATAAACCTTGTCGGTGATAAATAGCACCGCCTTCCTTGATCCAACCGCATTGTTTGCGCATTCCTATTTTCATAATTGTTTTTTGATTTGGATACATTCTTTAATTAATTAATTTACCTTCTATATTTCCAATTTATTCTTCGGTTTCTTCATATTTGTATTAGATTATACAAGACAAGGTCCAAACGCTTTTTTCACTTTTTTAAAAACATCTACTTACTTTTATATAACTCTCATCGATACTTCTTATTAGCGTAATTTCACTTTTTAAGACAAAAAAGAAAACGTTGTTCTTCTGTTACTAACCGTTCAATTTTTTAAATAATCGTCAGTTTGGAATTCGCAGAAGTCTCTTCGGGGAATGCGGAATCAATCTAATTGTACTGTAATCTTGATACATCACTGCATCGTGTTTTTTCGGGATTAGAATACGGTCGTTTTAAAAAACCCTTTTGTCCGTATCTTCAAATCGTAATATATATTTGAAACATTTCTTGTAATCCTTTTTCAAACATTTAGTAATATTTATCAAACATTTAGTAATTTTTATCGGCTGCTCATCTATTTCTACAGCTTTCTCACACTTCAGTTCTTTTATCGTTCGCATAACTTCCGATTTTAATATCGTTTCTTCTCCTTTATCCGATTATAATAAATAAATAAGTACCGTTATGGTTTTATTGGTATTAAGCGAATAAATAAACATTTATTAAAACGCTTTAATAAAAATAGACCGGTATAGACGAGCAAACTCTTTTATGCTTTATAAATTTGCATTTATTATACCATCAAACTTCAAATCGACAAATAAAAAATACACGTATACTACTAAATCGTTAAAGAATCATTTTATTAAATTAATATTAATGGAATAAAAAAATAAACGATAATAACAGATCGGTCGAGGTGCGACATACGAAAAACAGAAACGCCAGATGAAAGGAGAAATTCAAAAAAGTAATTATTTATATAAATAAATTATAAATGGCCTAACGTCATTAATATTACGTTAGTAATTAAAAGTGCACCGCACCGTAATTAATCGATTTTAAATTTAGAAAAAATATAACATGGAAATAGTTTCTATGCCGTATATGTCACGATATACGCAATAATAATTAATTCTTATACAACATCCATCGTCAGCCGTTAATTAGAATGCTAGTCGCACAAAGATGATGTCGAAAAAAAAGAGAAAGGGAAACGAAAAAAGAAGCGAGTAGAAAAGAGAAATAAAAGTAGATAAAATGAGATAAAAGAAAAACAAACAAATCGATAAAATTCAATTTAAAAACGTACATGTTCTGGAAAGATATGTTTCAGACAATAAGTAAATAACAAATAAACAATCGAAAATACATAATAACCTACTATCTATATAAAAATGTTTATCCTTTGAACAATGAACAAAATGATTTGTGCTTTATCGGTATGTTATATATATATAATGTGTACATGTATCTAATTTATACCGATAATAATAAATTAATGTACTTTTATATGGATGTATTTTTCAGTTTATAACCACATTTTTACGATGTCTTTATAAATTTATTTATTTCTGTTTCATACGATAGAACATTATTGCATTCCATTTTATAAAACTGATCTACGCTTTACTTTACGTAGAGAAGAATCGCAGATTGCATACAAATAAATATAAAAGTAAGAGTATTATTAAAATATTTCGTTACATATCAATCTACGTCTCGCAAATATTCGTATGTTAAAATTACACACGTTCGCATCGCTAACATTTATCACTTATAAATATTTTAATGATGACAATTATAAGTTTTAATCGTCATTAATAAATGAAATTAAATATAATAATAATAATATAAAATAAATAATACTGATGTTATCGTTTATTTATTTATTTATTTTGACCACAACAAAAACAAACAATGCTTGTAAACTATTAAAAAACTAAAATATATATATTTATTTATATTAATATAATGAATTAATTATAATTATTAATTATTTATTATATGTATAATAAATATTAATATATTATACAGGGTGTATAAAAACTGCACGGCAATCTCTCGGAAACGGATTCTATATCTAAAAATAAGAAAAAAGTTTCCAATA
>JAAAKQ030218440.1:0-28911 GCA_010016005.3 Zanna intricata | reverse complement strand
GGCATGGCATTTTTCACACACGCTAAAATTCATTCATCTCATCCTCTGAAGATATACCTTAACTGTGGTTCCGGAGGCTAAAAAAAAAAAAAGGTGTCTCTAGTAACATTTTAGAAAATTATTATAAATAACAAAAAATTGTGCCAATCTCTGATGGTAGGGAATTGAAGAGTGCAGTGTTTTCCAGTTTTCGTCTTCACTGAGCAGTAAACAAACTTAATCTTAATTCAGTACACTCATGATAACCGCATCGAATCTGCAAATGATACTTATCTCTGTTTACCGCGGGGACTAACTAATAGTAAACATCATTAACTTCAAAGAAATGAAACTATGATTGATACCTTACTACCTTAATAAAAATAGATCTAAATTAAATCAAGTTGTATAATGATACATATTTTACTACGTACACAATATATTATGTATATACAATTTCTTCACTGAATAGAAAAAATTTGTAATACTTACACTTCGTTTTTTTCCATTTATTGTTATTATATTTATACATAATAATCCCTGAAATGAACGTCATTACCAACGAGCGTGAAGGGTAAATAATTAAAAATATAATCACAATGTACGAGTAAAGCTTGATATTGGTGTTAAATGAACAAAAGTGATTGGCAGCCAGTCTATTGTTTTGATCTCCTGACTAAAACATATGACATCAAAGAAACTGGATTTCAAACAATCATTTTCAGGGCTCACATGCTAGACCGATTGATATAACTTTATAAGTATTACAAAACATTTTTCTGACAGCCTCAGTAAAAATAAAAATGTGAATTTTTATAAAATATTATAATAAAGAGAAATAATTTTCATAGAATTTTATTTAACAAAGTTTAAAAAATTAAATGAGTTTTTATTTTTTAAAGATTCTGAAATAAATTTTATCGGGTTTTAAATTTTAAATACAGAATTATGCTGCATTCCATTCGATATATTTTGTTTAATAGTTACTAAAAAATAATAGCCAACAATTGGTGGATTTTAACCAAAACTTCTATTGAAGTTCTTATTTTTCTTATATTGTGGAATTTAATTTATTTTTTCTTTATTTTACCAAACCCGATTAATAAAATTAGTTATTTTTAATTTAAGTACTTTAATATAAGAAAATTAATGAAATTATTATGTTATGGGTTTATTCCATATCTTTTTTTTTTTAAGAAGAGAATAAATGAATAAATAACAATGAAACATTAAGCTCTCGTTTTTTATTTCTATTGATTTTATCCCGTTCTTGCGATTATAAAACAAACAATCTTTATGAATTTTTCATCAAAACAAATTAAAATATTTCTTCCATACAATGTTGAGTAATTTGATGATTACATCTTAATTATCATTTTCCTTTCAAATACGTTTAATTTAGTTTCCGTCTATCTTTGGTTTAAGAGCACATATTTTTCAATTTTTTGATCACGTTTCTTCATCACGTTTTTTCATCACATAAGATTAAAGCTACGGCCCTCCTGTGGAAAAACGCGCACTTCTTACTTTGTCGAAAAATGTTATATTCATTTATTTCAAATGTTAAATTTTTAAATAAGTAAGAAATTTTAAGTATAAAAAGTACGGTAACATTTCAAAAATTAGTTTTCCTTTAAATATATTTTCAAAATAATTTAATCCAAATTAAATTTGGTAATGAATTTTTGATTTGTTTTTTACTTGAAATTTTGGTTTAATAATGGAAAAGAAGAATTGGAGAAAGCTAGAATAAGAGTTACAAATCGGTTATATTGTAAGAACAAGGAAAAAGTTATTTTAAGTAACAACTTTAAATTGTACCGTGATTTGAATAATTGTCCTTTGTTCTTGGAAAAACAAAGATTAACTAAACCCGAAGAAAGAACAGGTGTTTTTATAAATTTATTTGTGAAAACTATAATCACAACTTTAGAGAAACGTATGACAAAATGAAAGATTGAAATACAATAAAGAAACTTAAAAAAATTGCCCGTTGTACTAATAGATGATAGAAAAATCATCTGTAGTTCAGCATTAGACAAAATCGATATCAAAATTAGTTCATAAGAAACGTTATTTTTAAAGAATATTCCTAATAATAACGAATTTTATAGCTGGGTGAATCGTTTTATCGATAGTGAAGCAGATTCTTCATTGTTGATCAATGATAAGGAACAGTATCTACCGTGTAATAAATAAAATTTATTAAAAGTCCTCTTATGAAAGATTTTAATCTTAAGAACATTAAATGTTGTCCTACTCTTAAAACTTTATTAACGGGCAGTAACATCTCTTTGATAAAAAGAGATTTAAGGTTCACACTGTCTTTATCTTGCTTTTGATAAATTTTATCTATCCAACCTATAAAAAGCGTGGTGGACAGTCGAAATTGGAGATTTAGACGGTTTAAGTTTTTGCGCAAACTTTCCACTACTGGAAAGCGTACTGGAATTGCCTGAAGAGTGACAGCCATATCTGTTAATCAATATTTTTTTATTGCACTTTATCCTAAATATCTATTCGATGGTGATCGTTTAGCGATAGAGATGTTAGATGGTATGTCAGATATTTGTAAATAGTTTTTGAGAGTAATCAGTCTTATAATTTATTACAATTACCGTTTAGCACAAATTTGTATTTGTAAATGTATTTTGATCTTCTTCCTATTACAATCTTAAAACCTGATACTTTGTTTTGACGAATAACCAGAATATGAATTATTAGTAAGAAAGGCTTTGGGGGTATATGACAATTTACAACAGATATGTCACCAGAAATATATTTTTTTTTTAGGTTTCCTTGCTTGGATGAATGAATTCATCCAAGCATCGTCAAAAGAAAAAGGAAATTTATGAATGTAGTCTACATTTAAAAACAAAAATCAACGCAGAAGGCTTTGATAAAAATTATTTAAGCACCTATTTATTTAAGCGATGATACCAAAAATTCAGGATTTTTTCTGTGCGTTATGTGTGAATGTACATTCTCTTGTTTGTCCAATATAGTATTTAATGTAATCATTACAATTTGATTTTTTGATTCCTTGTCTTTATCGCCGTTTGTTTTATTAATTTGTCATGTAAAATTTTATATACCGTTCCTGTATTCGAAAGTGAAGAATTAATATTTTTCTTTAATCCAATTTCTTGTACATATCGTCCAATATTTATTTCCGTTGCGTATTTCTTACCAAACTACGGTTATAATTTTTTTTCTGAATTTTGTATAATGTGGATAAATGGAAAAGTTTAAATAAAACTACACTTTAATTCCGATCTAAGTCTTTTTCTAGCTATGACCGACTTCTAGGGAATTTTTTTTTTATAGTTATAGTAGGCACCCGATAAGAGAACGGAATTATGAATTTTGGGACAGAGAAAATTTTCGGCACGCCGGAAAGCGGAGGTACATTTCACCGATGCTAAGTAGGGGATAAAAAAGATTTCCGCTTTAGAGTTAAGAAAGAGTTCAAATTTACTCAATACGAGAACGGTTGTATGGGAAAAAAGTTTCACATGTTTAGCATACGATTAACCCCCATCTTCTTCCAATTCCTGCAACATTTTGGTCATCCCTTGCCGTGAGGGTTTCATATCAAAAATTGTTTCAGACAAAAGTTTTAGGTAATCTTTATAGCTCTAACGATCACTTTAAACCGATTCGATATAGTGCCTATTAAGGGAGATATGATTTTTTTTGTGTTCAAAACCTCATTTTTTCCACCCCTGATCCACTAGTTGGTGATATCAAAAATCTTTACTTACATAAGTTTCAGGTCATTATCCAAAGAACAGTAGGAACTTTAAATGAATTGGATATTTTACATAATAAGGAAGTTATATCGATATTTTTTTTTTCTTTAGAAAAAGTCCCTTATTTCAACCCTCATTGTCCGATTTTTCCGATTAACGAACTCGGCCAAGATTTTGGGTCGTTATATTTCATGTATTAATTTGAAAGTGATTGGTGCAAAATAACGGCAGTTATCGTATCCACAAGAAAATTAAATATATGTATAAATGTGTGTACATAATCTTTTTAACTGACGGTGGTTTTGTGGTCAGGGGGATGTGAAACACGAAGATATGTCAAAATTTTCCGGAAGTAGAATTATGGTACCCATTACAATAGGTTGCTTTCTTATGAAATCTACCTAAAATATTTTTTTGCAAAGAAATTCTACAAGTAAATAACTTTTCTTGTGTTATTTATTAATAATGTTGTGGGTGGCAAATCCGGTTAAGTTACAATATTATGATATTGTATTTTATACTACAGTTGTGATGGTATAAAAAAAAACAACAAAAAAAACCGTGCATTTAATAGAGTGGACTGTTATTTTTTTTCTTTTATATGGAAAAAAATAATCGCAAAATATGTTTTCGTTAAAAAAAAATCATTTACAATTTTTTCCTGCCCTCTGTTTATTTACCATGTTTGTTGTTCAATTCCCTCTCTTTCCATGATTGTTTTTTTATTTTTATTTTTTTGTATACGTTGTTTCAGTTCTATTTATACATTTTTTTTTGTTTGTTTACGCGTTGTGAACATGTTATTTATCATTAATTATATTGAAAACATCCCTTTTTTTTTTGTTTTTTCCATCCCCGTTCCAATTTCAAATTTGTATATTGTTGGTGTACGTAGCAATATAGTAGAAAATTATTATTTATTTATTTATTAAAAAAAAAGAAAAAACAATATGTTTTTTATTTACAAATCATACATCTACTACTGTTTCCCGTAATTCAACTGCCTCCGTTATTACGGTTATCAGTAGCGGTATATAATGACCTAGTTTTTGTTTAAAACAGATGCAAATATAACGATAAGTTTTAGATTATAAAATAAAAACAAATTGAACATTCTGTTAATTTTTATTTTGTTTTTTTTTAATACATTTTATTCATTAAAATAATATGAAAAAAATAATTAAATGCAATGAATATTATGTAAGGAAGGAAGATGGTGTAATGAAATAAATGAGGATAGAATTTAGAATACTGCTGTAGTCCAACCAAGTGGAATGATGTTTATAATCATTTTATCGGTAATAAATGGAATTAGTATGTAAAAATATATAGAAATATATATATCTTAATATAAATAAAAGTCATTGTACGTATGTTTGTTCAATATCTCCTCATAAATCACACGACCGATTTCAACCAAACTCAGGGCAATTATTACGTACTGAGAAAAAATACTGAGGGTATTAGACATCGCTACCGCAACTACTACAGGACGGGTAGTTGGTAAGAACTTTAAAACATTATAAGAGGTTAAAATTCTGTTACATTTGGGAATATTCTAGAACATTTTCGATTATTAATATATTTTGGAAATTTTTTAGGCTTTCTAAAAGATTATAGAACATTATGGAGCATTCTAGATCACGCTCAAATATTTTTGAACACTATTGAATTTTGAAACAGTATAGAAAGACAAAAAATGTTGTTTATAGACAAGCACTGGATTAGTCTAAGTCGTAGCAACGTTTCTCGATTCTCACGGCAGGATTAATTAATTTAATTAAATTGTACATTTTTTATAGTTGTAACAGTCATTGTATTCTGTTCTGTTTAAATTTCTTTGCTTTTTCTTCGCGTTTTCACTCAAACCATACACTTTTGTAAGGTAATAAACAGGCTAGACTTGAAAGGTTAATTACAACAATAAGGAATGCAAAGAAGATTTATTTTTGTTGTAGAAAGTTAGTGAGTGACCAGTTTTGTAAAAAATAAATGGTTGGGCCTACGAAAAAATTATAATCCCGAGCGAAGTCGGGTATTTATATATGTATATCGAGTTATTAAACTATTTATTCCTTAAAATATTTTTAAAATCTATAAAAATTATTTTTTATTTACGAAATTTGATGGAAGACGTTGAATTAAAAATCATATTCCCTAAAATATTTTTTCTTTTAATGAGAATTTATTTATATATAAATATAAATATTTATTTATTCTTTTTTAACTTTGTACTAAAATATATATTAAAACAAATAATATTTGTACTAAACCTAGGTAACTTCTTTAAATTTTAATAAAAATAATACGCAAAATATAAATATTTTCACTAATAATTCATTCTACGAGGACAAGAAAAAATATTCAGAAAAAGATGACATGCGAATTGTATGCTTAATAATTATCGATTGTATTCACAATACCTTATGAAACAATAAAAACATATATACTTATCAAACACATGTGAATTGACGTCAGTTGGTCGCGGTGTTGCATTTAAGTGATTTGTTTGTGATGATGTTAATGACCCTTGTACTATGAAAAAGTAACTTGTGTTTTTATGTTTCTAATTTTCATAATCGTTCAAAAAACTATACTCAAAATTCCTGTTCAAAATTATGCTAGTTAGCTGCCCTCCCCATAAATTCTACGATTAAAACTTACTAAATGTGTCTGATTTAAATAAAATTATTTAGTCTAAGAAAATAATATTGAGTCGTATTCTTGCACGCTTTTATTGTGTTGAAGTATGCACGTACTAAGGTCTAAGGATAATTACGGCTTACAATGATTCATGGTCTTTAATTAATAATCCATTATGTTTAATGGATTTTTTAAATGTTTTTTCTCATTTCTTAAGTATATAAACAATTTTTTGTACTCTTTACTCCAGAATTTCTCAAATCATTCTCTACATTATCTAACCGTCTCTTTGTTAGTTTTCCTATTCTTCCTCTTCCATCCAATTTTTCTATCAAATCCTATTCTTACTGGTATTACATCCTTACAGATGCTCCCATTCCGCAACAGTCAAATCTTCAACTATTTTCTTTTGTAATGAGTTATACAAATTATTTAAAACCTTTCTCAAATATGCTTAATTTTTTTTATTGTTGATGGTCATTATAGGACCACGTTTAATGTTTAATTTTTGATCGGTCTCCTGTCCCTCTAACACTCCTATTTCAAGTTTTGCTTTTATTTATCTTTTGTAATCATTTTTTATTACTTCAATCTGCGTTTCCTTTCTTGACCCATTCATACTCTTCTATCATCTTTCTAAAAATACTCTATTCTTTAGGTCTATATGCTTTATATCTATAATTTTAAAATCTACTTTGTTTTTTTAAACGATTTGTTATTATTTTTTATCCACTCATTTTGTTGAAATACTCTTGGTTAATCTGTTAGGGCTGCTTGTTAAATGTTCAAATATCAACCTTCAGCCGTTTTCCTTTGATAATCTTTCTTATTATCCTTCTCTGGTTAATTTCTGTTTTGTCTACTTATCCTGATTTAGTGTTATACGAATATTCTGTACCGTACCAGACTTTAGGCCGGACTACTGCAGTGTAGTTCCTAATATTATCGATCCTAAATATTCATTTTTTGTTGCATACACTCTTAGTCAAGGCGTAGGGATGAAAAAAGAAAGCAAAATCATGGAGAAAGAATGAAAAAATACTGGAAAGAAAGGAAGTCAAAAGAGAAAAAATTGATTTAGATACTTATTGCCGTCCTAAGGGTGGCCAATTCAAGAATAATATATATAATATTATAATAATTTATATATTTTTGTACTTATTTATTTTGTTTATTAATAAACTTCATGATTTTAATTGCCTCATTTATTAAAAAAGTAATCAATAAATTAATAAATGAGGCGATTAAAATGATTAGAAAAGCAAAATGTGAGAATGTGGAATATCAATTGAATTGATCAAAGCCCAAGAAGAGAGGAGGATTATTATTTCTGGATCACTGCAGTGGAATATTTGAAGAAGGAAAGTGATCGGAGGACTTTTAAGAGAAAAGAAAAGAATACAAATGAAGAGAAAAGAAACATAATTGTGAAGAACACAGAACGAATAGCCTATATCACATGCAGCTAAGGCATTATTAAGAGTTCTAAAGAAGAAAATATACAAGAAATTGAATAGCAGTATTCAAGAAGAACAGTAGAGGTTTAGATGAGGTGTTGGAACAGAGGCTCTATCTGTTAAGGTGAGAGATACATGGAAAGGAGTTGGAATGTTTACGTTGCATTTGTCGACCCACAAAAGGAATTGATAAAGTTAGATGAGATAAATTACTGTTAATTTTGAAAAAGAAGGGAGTTGACTGGAAAGAGAGGCGCCTATTAAAAGAGCTGTACCATAATTAGAGAATAGAACTACTGGGTAGGAGACGAAACAACAAGCAAAAATTGGGATTGGAATGGGAGTGTGGAATACTGCATGTCACCAACAATGTTTAGTATATATTTGGAAGAAATAATTAAATGCTATCTGAATGGGGAAAAGAGGAATAAAGGTCGGGGGAAGAAGAATAAAATGTATTCGTTTTGCTGATGTTATGGCAGTACTGGCAGAGAGTGTAAGTAAACTAAATGTAGGTAGATGACCGAAATGAAGCTTGCGATAGTCAGTGAATGAGAATCAAAAAAAAAAAGGACAAAATGTATTAGTCAAAAAGATGACAGGATTGTGAAAAAGGTAGGAAATGAAGTTTTAGTGCAGGTGAAGAAATTTCAGTACTTAGGGAACTTTATACCCGACGACCTGACTTGCACAGAAGAAATTAAAACAAGGATATAAAGAAGTAAGCTGTCACTTAATAAGAAGGGAAGACTGCTGTGTGGAAAGTTAAAATTAGCATTAAGGAAGACGTTAATGAAATGTTTTAATTATATTTTGATGCTCTGTGTAGCTGAAACGTGGACGATGAGAGAGGCAGACAAAACGAATTGAGGCTTTTAATATGTTAAGTCAGATGGCAAGACCGTATAACAAATGAAGAAGTATTAAGCAGAACAGGAAAATGCTAAATATGATTGAATGTAGGAAAAGGAACCGGCTAGGATATCGTATGAGAAGAAGGTGTTTATTAGTGGATACAATGATGCAATAGAAGGCTTGGTGAACGGAAGGAAAGAGAGAGGAAGCAAGATATTTAAAATATTGGATGGGATTATGGAGAAGAAAAAACATGCGGAAACAAAGAGGTTAGCAAAAAATAGAACAAGGTGGAGAGCAGCGGCCGTGACAGGACCTGCCCTAATGGCAGAACACTGTAAATGAGTGAATAAATCTAGTGCTACCGGCCGGTCTGATTAGGTAAATTAAAAGGATTTGATTAGACCTTATATTTACATAATTGGAATATAAAACTTAAAAGAAATACTGTTTTTACTGTTTGTGGTCATAATAGTATGTTTCCTGTTCATCATCGTCAAAATCAATGCATCTATTCAATGAAATAACGCTCAAATAAATTAACATTAATAGTGTATTATTTGTTTTATATTTATTTGTATTAAAGATTTTATTTAATGTCGAATTGATATTCGAAATCTTTCAATTAACTATGGTTTTAAAAGTTCAAAGCGTTTATGTAAACATGGATAATTTTAGGTGTTACAAATAAACCTTTTAATCAAAACTGGATTTAAATTTATTGGTAACATAAAAATAAATTAATGTTATAAATATGTCTTAATGATGTTATAATGATTTTATTTTAACTCTTATTTTACGTAGAACATCCTATTTTGTGTGTTTTTTTTTTTTAATTTTATTATTTTTTTGTAATTTTGGCGGATTCCCTTTGATTTGTCCTTGACACAAAGGTCATTTCATTTAGTCGTAACCCCCCCATGTCTGGTGAACTCTGGTAAAAAAGTGCTTTTTTTCCTGTTTTCCTCTTAACATGAACCAGAAGAAAGTTCGTTTCATTTTTATGATTTATGTTTAATTTTATTTATTTTTACGGTTCTTATTTTATAATAATCTATATCATTAAAAAAGGTTAAATTCTTATTACAGTTTACGTTTTCTAGATCGGTTTATAGAAACGGAGTGAAAACTCTCTTGAGATAAATATAAAAATATAGAAAAAAAAAGTTAAGAAAACATCTTTATAAGTTTAGATATAGATTTTTTAGGTGTGTCCTTCATTATTCGCTCTCATTCTTCTTATGTTCTCTCTCCTTTCCGTTTTTTAAACCTTCTTGTTCTAATTAGCTTTATTTCTTTCCGGCTTGGTTCATCACTTCTCTCGTATTTTACGCTTTCATCCTGTTATCTTTTTATTTATTTATCTTCCTTTTCCTTCATTTTGATCTGATATTCATTAATTACAATTTGCTACAGATTTTTAAATAGTTAAATAGTGGAAAATATTTTCATTAAAAAAAAATTATAATGGAATTGTAGTATACTTTAAATAAAAACAAAATTACTTTCACCTTTAATTTTAAATTGTCTAGTTATGAGGCTTCTAAAAAAATAAATTCAAAAATATTACTTTTTCGCAAAGATGCTAATTGGAAATTAATAAAAATATGATTTTACGTTACCAATATCGATTTAAATATTTACTCGTAAAACCTAAAATTATCCAGGTTTACATTAAATTTCGATATTAAATAAAATTATAATATAAATAAATTAATATAACAAAAATACTATTTGTTTCTAGATATAATGAGATTATTAGAAAAATTTTAAATTATATTCTTCAATATAAATATAGCGGTAGCTCCGTAATTTGTAACCCTTGAGACCATACGGATGCTAAAATGGGAATTTATAAAAGTAATATACGCTTAAATTTATATATATTTGAAAAAAATAACGCAGATGTTAGTAATTTATCCCAATTATAATATTGTATAAACTGTAATTACGATAAGAATTTTTTACATTTATATACAATAAATTAAATCGTTTGTACTTAACTACAAGAAAGTTAATAAGATCTTATGAAAAATAAAAACAAAAGGGAACTTGTTCGTAAATTTAATAGTTACATTTTGTTTTATAATTAATTATTATTACTATATCGATTTTATTTTTATTTTAATCTTACATAGAACATCGCATTTTGTATTTTGTTGTTTTTTTTAAATTTTATTACTTTCCTGTGAATTTTGGCGGACTGCCTCGACCTTGATTTGTCCTTGACACAATATTTATTTCATTTTGCCGTACGCCCCCGTCTGGTGAACGCTGATACGAGGTGTAAGGCCTCTTTTTCCTGTTTATTATTTCCTGTTTTCCTCTTGACATACATTCAGAAGGATGTTCGTTTCATTTGTAATTAATTTTTAATCTTATTTTTTTTGACTTGGTAAATTGTTGCAGCGATTCCAAGTTTTTTTTAAAAACATTTTCTTTTAAATTTTCTTAGTTCAAAAGGTACAGAAAATCGCAGTTGGTTTATTACCTCTGCTGCCCTGGTTTCCCTTTCTGTCCTTGGTTCAAGAACGGTAAGGAACGTGTCTGTAAGAAAAAATGGAAGAAAGTCCATAAAGAAGGATTATAATTTTTTTTAAATCGTTTAAAAATTTTTCCTTTTTTTAAGCTATACAATAAGTTTTAATTATGTAGGTTTAACAGTTTGACTTTTTCTTTCTTCGCAGTATATGTACTGCTGCTATATGTGTAAGTATATGTACTGCTTTACAAAAACAAAACTTTTTTCGGATTTTGTAACAGTTATATAATATTTTACGCTGCTTTGATGATATAATAGTTTTATCTTTTACTAATAGTTTAAGATATGTTATTATAATGAAAAAAGAAAAGGTACTGCTTTTGAGCTTTATGTTGGGTACCTTAACTTTGATGACTTCTTAGTAAGAAATCACGAAATTAATCTTGTTAAGATTCTTACACAAGTTAACTCATTCTATTTTTTTATCTCGTACAAAATTTCAGATTACAGATTAGATCTTTAGCCATTTTTGAGTTGTTACTTGATTTGTAAATCATTGGTTCTATATGACTGGCAGAATTTTAAGCGACTGCTGTTGTTCTGGAAAGGGCTCAGTTACAATTGTAAAACAATAGTTCATAAGTTTTTTATTTGCTTTCTCTACTGAAATGTTTATATTGTAAAATATTGTGTGTGTGTCAGAGTGATTTATAATACGACATATTATTTAAGCAAACGTATTGTGAATTTTACTTGGTTGTCCTTATCAGACACATAGTTAATAAAAAATAGGTTTATAATAAAATAACTACAGGGTGCTTTTTTCCAGTTTTTTCTTAATTTTCTTTTTCTATATAAAAAAAAATTAATTTTAGCTACATATTTTAAGATTGTAAGATGTTTATTTTGTAATGGATTTGAAATTACGTAATATGTTAAGTTACTCGTCAAATATACGAGATAACCAGGAATTATAGTAGTGTAATAATTGTAAATTATAACAGGTATATAACTAGCATCCTCTTCTCGGCTTTGTCCGACCTATATGGGGTTACTTGTGTTTTCCGTTGTGGTCAATTATTTTTTTACTTTATGTTTTTTAGTCAAGTATCCGGAGGCAGGTGCAACCAGTCCCACCCCTTATATAGTAATAGGGCAGTGGCTGTGTTGGTTTAAGCCGCCGGTGTTGGTACAGAGTCTCATCCCCTAAATTTTAATAATTTTTTACGTTAAAAATCGTTTTCCAGTTAACTTCAGCTTTGTATTCCTCTAAAAATTCCATTTTATTTAATTGTTATTCGCTTTCTGTTTATTTTATTTATACTGTTCTGTTTAGAATTAAATTTCCTACAAGTTTTGTTAAAGACTTCTAATGTCAACAGTATATTATGTGTTTGGAGTATACTGTTGACATTCAAACAGTCATGACTGTATTCTCATTTAATTTTTGACTTATTATAATATTTTTAATCTCTTGAGGATCGGTTTGAAAAAACCGAAAGATCTTGAGAAAATATATCTTTTTGTTGGTAAGGTGGTTAAAAATTTTTTTAAATTATTTATTATTATTAAAATATTCAGCGGAAACCATGTTTAAGAAAGTTACATGATTTTTTATTGGTCGTCACATAACAGACAGATCCAAAATTATTATGTTTAATTTTACAAATAACGAATTTATTTTCTTCTATTTCTGATCGATTACATGCGGCATAATTTCGTGTTTTATACTCATATTAAATCTGCTATTTTTATTTTGAGTGTTAATTGTATGACTTGTATTGACATTATTAGGGATCTAACGTGAGATAATTAATACGATTATATATTAGATTATTGCTAAATTTCATGATAACATTTTTGATAATGTAAAATTAATAAGTTTTTTATATAAATTATTTTTATCTTATTATTAAAAAAAGGAATAAAATTAAATAATATTAGAATAGACATTTAAAAGTTCAAAAGAGATCGATTTGCTATTGCCCCCAGTAAAGAAATTTTCAGACGTAAATTTAGATTCCCTTTATTACAGCTGGATGTTTGCCAGTATAGTGCCTCACTTGACATTCTCTGTCATCCTCTCTCACTTCATTCACTCGATCTTTCTCGCTTTCACCATTCAATGTTAATTTTAGTGCCTTGCTTGTCCGTGTTTTAGACTCGGTTCGTTAGCATATATTTACGTCCATCATTTGCATCCGTTATTCTGTTCGTTTCAAGAAGTGTTAAACAAAATTCTTTTCGCTTTCATACATTTTTTTTTTATCTTTCTCTATAGTAATTTTTGTTTTTAACCTTTGATTTCTATTAATGTTTTATCAATATCAAGAATTATAATGGTAAAGGATATCAATTTAATCGACGAAATCTGTAGAAGATATTTCATATTAAGTAGACTAACAAATAATTATCCATCGAATTTTGTTAGTTCTTAAGAAATCTTTTTTTTTAAATTACAGATTTACAATATATGTAAGTTGTAGTTTTGTAAGCGTATCAATTTCTAAATAAATAATTGAGGATGATAATTCTTTCAAAATTAAAAAAAAAGACTGACACCTAAGTAAACAGTCAGTTGTATAATTATACTCATAAATAGTCGAAAAATAATTACACATGAAAAAATAAATAACAATAATACAACAGTTCTTACTAAAACGTAAAAATAGTCTTCTTTTCAAGAAAATTACTTTACAAAAAATCAATTTCAAGAAAATTACTTTTAAAAAGATTCCTATTTATGCTTGAATAAAAATAAAAGCGTGTTCTCATAAACAACAACTTTATAATTAGAACTCGCCCCACGCTTTTCTTTCTAATCACTTAATTAGTTAATCACTTAATTCATTTAATCGCTTAAATAGAACATTTGTTAAAAGTAATTTTCTTGAAAAAAAATTATTTATACATTTTAGTATGTTTATGAAGGACATTTTTCTCAGGTAAAATATAACCAGGAGTTTCCTCGTTCTTCGAATTCAGGTCGGGGGTACCTCAAGGGTCTACCTTGAGGCCTGTATTACGAGTTTATTCCATCTTTACTGCAGAGCTTCCGACTACAGACCAGGTTACTGTCGCTTACTTTGTTGATGACATAGCTGTTCTCGCTGAAGCCAGCCCGACCGTAGTGTCGAATAGCCTACAATTTTGAGAGGATTTAATCAACAGGCAATCAAGTACATGGAGAATACATGTTAACCAAACCATTCTCGATGAGGAGAGGTGACTGCCTTGGGTCTACCTTGATGACATTGTAATTCCGCAAACCAGAAGCACGAGGTACTTGCCGACCTCCGTGGTGGAGTGGTAGCGTTTCGGCCTTTCATCCGGAGGTCCCGGGTTCGAATCCCGGTCAGGCATGGCATTTTTCACACAAGCTACAATTAATTCATCTCATCCTCTGAAGATATATCTTAACGGTGGTTCCGGAGGTTAAACAAAAAAAAAGAGCACGAGGTACTTAGGTTTGATTAAACCTCGAGCCGTCGACTAACGTCGAAAGTTCATATAAGAGAGAAGAGATGGCGACTCGGGATAAAATTCAAGGAAATGTTCTGGTTGTCGGGCAAAAGTTCTCATTTTACCTCGTTTAATAAGCTGTCGATATACTGAATAATTGTAAAACTTATCAGAACCTATGGAATCGAACTACGGGGTATCGCGAGCAGAAGCGATATCGACATCTTACATGGGTTTCAGAATAAGCTAGCGGAGGAACCTTGATTTACCAAGGAAATATGTAATCTAGGAGTATTTAGAATTACGGTTCGCGCGAAAGGAGATATAACGTATCAGTTTAAAGTATGAATTTCGACTTAACTACCGCACCAATCACTTGGCAGTAAACCTACTAGATGACAACGATTAGAAGGTTGAACAGACTTCACGTTTAATGTGTCTAATAAACTCGGATGCGAGTAAAATATCTGAGTGAGGATGTGTATGCATTATCTGTTCGAACCTTAATCTCAAATTTATTATGTATACTTTTCTTTTTTACTGACATTGTTTTGTCATTATTGCTTACTTCTACGTATTATATATTATTAGCTTTCTATTATCTAGTAGTTTTGCGTGTCATTTACCTTTATTATGAAACAAGCTATCGGCTTCAAACTCATCGGCAAACTCGGCAGACATAAACCTAGTAATAGTGAGTATAGTTACTGTGACTAACCAAGAAAACTTCATATTTAACTGTAACTGTTTTTTTTTTTTTTTTTTTTTGATATATATTCTCAGTTAACTAGAACAAATCCCAACGAATAGCTAGACCAAATTAAGTCGGTTAATAAAACCAAAAGTACAAGAAAATAATTTTGTGGCGTACATAATTAATGAACAGTCCCTAATACATGTATAATAAAACATTTTATCTTCTTTGACTTTTGTTTATTCTAGATATCTGAACTAAATTGTTATACCGATTTAATTTCACGCGAATGGTAGCGTCTCGGCCTTTCATCAGGAGATCTTTCATCAGGTTCGAATCCCGGTCAGGCATGGCACTTTCACACACGCTACAAATCATTCATCTCATCCTCTCAAGATATACCTAACGGTGGTTCTGAAGGTTAAAAAAAAAAGAATATTTACAAAGTATTTTTACTTTTTATTAATAAAAATGTTAACAAAGTAACAAAATTCGAAAATTTATTTAACAATGTTTAATCAGCAACATAGCAACGTCATGTTATTTTAAATTCACTTTTGTTGGGATATCTGATACGACTACATCAACTAAACTTCTCTTAAAAACTAAAAACTTATACATTTTCAGCGTAATAAAGCTTACATGTTTGCTGGTTACATAAGAAGAAAAAAGTGCTTTTGTGATTAAATTAAAAAAATCAAAAGCCACAAATAAGGAAAAGACATACGTAAACAATTTAATTATAAAAAACAAAGATGTTTCAGCTTTTGTTTTCTAGTTTGAAAGCAAGAGCTGAAACTCATCGAAAAAGGTTTAATCGGTTAATTAACATCATTTAAGAAAAAAATTCTGATGTGTACATTGTATGACTCCCTTGGACGAAAATAAAAAAATAACACAATCTAATTTTAAATTAATATTATATAATACATGTTTCATCAAATTTATTACATATACACATTTGTAATAATGCCAATTAAATTACATATATATTTTTAAAAGTCCATAAAATTTTATTTCAATAATAACGTCTGATTTTTTTTTTCATATTTTTTAATTTTTTATTATTATTATTATTAATTGTAATTTTTTTTACAATCGCAGGTTAACAATTATTAATAAATAAATTATTAATATTAAAAAAATACAAAAATAAAAGGAGATGATTCTGATTCTAAACGTTGTGCCTTCCCTTGTAAGATCCAAATATTTCATTAATTAAGATTTGGCTATAACTCTGGAACCAATGAAAATAAGTACCACTTATGATAAATCGTTGAAAAGCTTTCAATAAGGGCTTGTTACTACTGTTAAAAAAAGTTCAAAATCCAAATTTTTTTTGGAATTTGGGTTTTTTCGAACACTTTTGGTTCTGTCAATTACAATCAAAAGCGGAGTTAAACAACTAGATGTTACAACAGTCCTAAATCCAAAATTTCAACATTCTACGGCTAATCGTTTTTGAGTTATGCGACGTAATTACATACGTACAGACATCACGCCGAAGGTAATCAGAATGGATTCAGGGTGGTCAAAATGAATATTTCTGTTGAAATCTGAAAATCGAAATTTTTCGCGATTACAATTCTTCCTTGTATGGAGTACAGTGAAGTAAAAAACATTTCTTAATCGTTCAAAACAAGGTTTTAAAATCAAAAGGAACTAGAAAGTGACTTACAAGTTGTAAATAAACATTTAAAAAACCAAAAGAGACTTCATCAAAAAAAACCTAAGGACCAACCTTAAACTATTTCGTAAATAAAAGGCAATAGTCTAAAAAGTACTTAAAGAAGAGATCAAAAACTGAAGAAAAAAAGGACAAAAAGGAAACTTAAAACATTTGAACTACAATAATATAAGGAAAAAGGTATTTATAAATTAAACGAAAAATAACAAATTATAAGTAAAGGAAAAGTAAAACAAAAATGGTAGAACCGTAACGATATTGGTGTGATGGGATGAAGGGCTCCCATCCCGAAAGTTATCACGTTTTTTTAATTTTAAATATTTATTTACAATTTGTAAATAAACATTTAAAAAATCAAAAGAAACTTTATAAATAGAAAACTAAGAAACAACAAGCTTAAACTAAATTATTTCAGAAATAAAAAAAGGCAATAGTTAAAGGAAAAAACTTAGAGAAGAAACTAAAAAACAAATGAAACAAGGAGCACAAAATGGTAACTTAAAACAGTTGACACTTATAATCAAAGGAGAAAGCTACTTTTATAAACTATCATAAGTAAAAGAAAACAGAAATCATAAAACCATGTTAGTGGTGGGGTGGGACTAAGCGATATGGGGTGGAGTGCTCCCATGCTGAAAACTTAAGATCTTAATTAAATATTTTTTAAAGAAATTAAATAACTAAAGAAATTGAAGAAATTTATTTGTAGTGGTGTGTAACATTATTTGTATTGTAAATATTTTCCTTTTTAATAACATTTATAAATATTTTGATTAGATTTTGTACCAATTAATTTTTAATTAAATTATTGTACTAATTTAAAATTTACTAATTTTGTGCTAATTTTTTGTACAAATTAGAAAAAAAAAATTTACTTTTATAATTGTAAAAGTAATTTTACAATTTATTCGACTGACGTTTAAAAACAAAGATATTAAAAAAAAAATTTAAATGTTTAAAAAAATGTTGTTTAATTTGTCACTACGAAGTATAAAATTAAATTATTACATTTAAAACATTTTATAGACCGAATGCATTTGAATAAAAATTTAGTTTTTTTTTTTTGTTTTTTTTTTTATTTGTAGAACGTTGTTAACACTTTAAAATAATAAATTTTATCATTCTAAATTTTCTAAAAAAGTATTAATCTTGGAAAGCCTGAATTTAAAAAAAAATTAATTTCACTAAATTTCCTTTATTTTTCATCCGTGTTTATTCAGTAGTATTTTTAAATGGGTGAATAATCATTGAGTTATTTTATATTACAAGTTTGGCGACTTCATCAAAAGTTTTTTTTTTACAAGTTTGGAGATTATTTTTTAAAACGCTATGATTTATTTGAATAAACATCTATTAAGGGTAAAGCAGAAAATCTATGCATCCTTACACCATGTTAAAAAATGTTTTTTCAAGTTTTTAGTTTTAGATTTTCAGATTTTTCTTTTCGTATACGTTTCGTTTCAATAAAGGCTTAAACATATTAGTTAAAATTATGTGTAGGTTACCACTCTTCTCATTTAAGAAAAAGTCATACAGGAGAATTGGATGTCTAGAAAAATTTCTTAATGTGCGAAAGAAAATGTTAAGACGATACTGGCTGAGTACTGGTACAATATCTATCAAAAAATTTTATCGATGGCAGGAACATCCGTGTCGAAATCTTATAGGGGTTTCAAAATAAATTAGCTAGATGTAAAACAGAGCCATCTTGGTTGCAAAAAGTAGTGAAATACTCGAATATGTTACCGATACTTACGGCAGGAAATATAACTTTTTAATACAAAGTAGAAATTGCGACTTAACAACGCGTGAATCGATTAGCCGTGAACCTCCTAGACAACGGGAATGACGTGAGAAGATTTAAGTAGCTACATTTTCTGGACGTTAGTGACTCTATAATATCAAAAGTTTAACTTCAGCTGCGAGTGCTTTACATTCGATTTATTTTTTCAAATTTATTGCATATTCTTTTCTTTTTCTTCTCGTTGTTTCATCGTTTTTCTTACTCTTTATGACTTCTTATATTTTGCTTTCTCGTATTCTATTTTTAGGTGCTAAATATTTGACTTAATTACTTAATGTACGGGCTGGTTACCACAGAAGTTCTTTGTAATACTAACGTGTAATTTTCAAGTTTTGCTGGGAATTTCACATGTCATTGTGAGTGTGATCCAATTTACTCAAGGTTTATTTAATTGTAAACGATTGTAAATAAAGTTTGAAATTATAAAAGAAATTTCTCGTACGATGTTTTTTTTTTGGAGAAAATCATATTTTCAAATTTTATTCTGTTTTCTACATTTTAGTAATAATTAAATGAAATTATCAACTTTTACATTATTTATTATACATATAACTAATATATGTGTATATATGTTTTGTATACATATGCATGTATGTATATGCAATTTTATTCATTAAACGTACATACGTAATGTTTTAAAAAAAAATTTTTTTTTACATGCAGTTAATTTTATTATAATCTGATAATTAGTTTTCATTATAATAAATGATACTTGTGATTTATAACTAACAATTAGCGTACATAAGTTTTAGAAGGTAAATTTACACTAGTTATATTAAAATCCACTTCAACAGCCACCTGATCTACTCGTACTGAATCGACAGTCAAAATCAATCGAATCGATAGCTAAATTTTCGATTCAGCTATCTTCCTCAGGATCTAATTAACAATGGGTTATTATATTGTCACCGGCCTAACGACACTGTGTAAAATTTGGAAATGAGTTTAATTAAGGTTACAAGATTTGAGGACACGGTTGGTTAAAGAAAAACGTGTGAAAAAGTTCCTAGTATTTCTTTTTTGTGGTGGAAGTAATTTATGATAAATTTTTATTGTATAATTATCATTATATACTTTTAAAAAACCCAAGAAAGTTAAGAACTTTAAAAATTGGTATTTTAAACTTTTTTCTACTCTATCGCCTTCAAAGAAAGTTTTTTGTGATTTTTTTATGTTTACTATGTTAAATGGAAGAGACTAAAAACACTTCCACTAAAAATGTAAAACCAGTTACCTATGATTTCTTTTGTGTGGGTGGAGGGTGGATTATGATGAAATTTTATTTACTATTATTGCTGCACTTTATTATTTAAACTTTTATATTAAATGTTTAAATAATTTTAAAAAAATCAATGTTTTTAAACTCTTATCGGTTTCCTCACCGTTAATATTTCCCCCAATTTTTTATATTTTTTTTGAGTCACTTGCACTACTAATATGCCTAGGAAGACTTTAATAAAAATTCGAATAAAAATCCACTAAATAAAAAGATACTTTTCGATTTTTGGAGAAGGGCCAATTTTTGGGCAAAATTTAAAAAAAAATGGTACGTACTCGTGCACGCATATACTGAATTTATAAATTAGGGTTATGTTCGTAAACTTTTAAGAAAATTGACGCCAAAGAAACTATTTACCCCACTTCCTGGAGACATTGATTTCAAAATTTTACCATCAAATTGTCCCTTTGCACAAGTTTCTATACAAAATTTCATCAAAATCGGTTTACCCAGGGAAAAAGTTATTAAGCTCAAACACGCCAACACACCATACATATGTACGCAGTACGCACGATCATTAACTCTCACGTATTTTTGTTTTTTTTAGTTTCGTGGGTCATGAATCGTCGAGAAATCTAAAAAAAACCGTATCCCATTTTTTGACTGGTTACCATATTTTCCTTCTTACACCTCAGCTGTAGGTAGAGATATGATGCCAGGAAAGTAAAAATAGCTGAAAGGAAAACTGGATATTATTCTTATCTTCGGATTATCTTTTACCTTTGGACTATCTTTGGACTATTATCTTTTACCTTATCAAATATTATTTATAATTTTGCGCATTATTTCTATAATGGTAGCACTTAAAAAACAGCTGTCTCCGTTTCCAAGGTAGCATTTTATTAAATATTTTACGACAGTTATTAAAAAAAATGTAATCACTTTAAAAATAGGATCGCATATATTTATAAAGAAATGGATTCAGAATCATTATTTTTTTATATTGTGTGAAAGTCATCGTAAAACTTGCCCCTGTTAGTAATATTATTTAAATATATGTATATATATTCACTGAAAGTTT
The DNA here is from genome assembly GCA_010016005.3 of Zanna intricata. NCBI lineage: Eukaryota > Metazoa > Arthropoda > Insecta > Hemiptera > Fulgoridae > Zanna > Zanna intricata. Next base: position 7,796 of record JAAAKQ030218440.1, on the reverse strand, counting down.
AAAAATCGTTGCATAGAATTGGGTCGATAAAAATTTTCACCAAGCGACAGAATAATCTTCTCATTTTGTAAAAATGATCATAAGTAAATTGAATTTAAACATAAATTGCAAAATAACGGTTGATTATTTTAATATATAGAAATAAAATTTAAATTCAAAACTTTTCCTTAAATTAATTTAATAAAGAGAATAGCCTATCGCTTATGAAAAGGCAACACTTTTGAAAATGGATTTTAAAGATCAAATTTTATCGAGTTAATGATTTTCATTATATATACGCTCTTTAATCTTTTAATTTAATTTATTGCTCTATCTGAAAATAGTTGGATGACTGTAAAAAAAGAAAATGTTTTCAAAGAGGCTATGAACGGCCTTGATTTGTTAAATTTTAATAGATTACTTAATTTATTGCATGTAGGAATATAATTTATACAGATAAATGGAAAAACCGAATCGATTTGATCGTCTGTTTTTAATTGTTGTACGGTGAAGTGCGTGATTCATAGGTTTTTTTTATCAATAATTACAAATTAAATATGTCTTCCTTCACTTAGCCAAATTCAAACGTAATTTTTGTATAAAATCTTTTAAAAATCATTATTTAAAAATATTTTTATAATTTTGATAAACTAAACTGCAAACTGTATTGGATCTAATTATCGGCTAGGTAAATGGAAGATGAACGTTAATCCGACTAAGTCTACCCATGTTACGTTTGCGATGAGGAGTGGTAACTGCCCGCGAGTTCAATTTAATGGCGTTTATAACCCAAATGCTAACAGCGTACGATACCTAGGACTGCTTCTGGATCGGTTATCCGACGTGGAAGATTCATGTCGGGGAGAAGAGGACGCAGCTTAACATTAAGTTCAGGAAAATGTACTGATTATTAGGCACGAGATCACAACTATCATCTACCAAGCGATTGCTGTATTGAACGATTCTGAAACCGATTTGGACCTACTGAATCCAGCTATGGAGCACGGCAATTAAGAGAAACATCGAAGTCGTCAGCGATTGTAGAACAAAAACTCTTGAGAAATATAACAGAAGCGCCGTGGTTTGCGAAATACACGATTACCTGGATCCCCGACGATTCGAGAGGTGATACGACGATTCGGTACGAGATACAAAATGAGACTGACCAAACAAGCTAACTGGCTCGTGACGACTTAAGGTGCTTAAAACCACTGCATATATTAGATCTTTAAATTTTCTGAAATTTGAGGGCTACCCTAGAGTTTGCACATCGTCAAAATTGTTAATTTCGTTTCACCGCTTATTCTTGTTGGTTCTTTTGTTTGTTTCACTATTTCGCTATCTATGTTCTTGAATGGTCATTCTTTGTGTAATTCATAAGACTTTTATCGATGTTTCTGTGACTCATGTGTATACTTATTATTGATTATTATATATGCATGCATATAAAATTCTTTATCGGGCTTCAATGGAAACCCCTCTTCTGCATGTGATTTTTTTGAATTAGAATTTACTTAGGTCTCGGTAAATCGGAATCGATTGTAAATTAAACACTGCAGCAAAAAATGATAAAAGTTAATTTGTGGTTTGCTTTTATGTATACTGTACTTTGGGTAGATTTATAGAATTTGCAAACAAGTCATCATTTTTATTTAATAATTACCTTTCTTCCAAAGAGTACAACATTAAAAAAATATAATTCTCAATTATGGTTGATTTGATTTTGGTGAAATATTTCTCTTACTAGAATATTAGATAATTCGGATTAAAATTGAAGTTGTTCTTATAAATCTGAATACATACATTAACATTTATATAGAATCTGTCAGGAATAAATGAAAAGAATTTCAGGACATTTTATTAAAATAAAATTAAAGAAAAAAAATTCATTTAAATTTAGATCCAGTATCGCTTTGTTTTCGAGTTATAGCTTGCAAAAGATTTCAACTAGATTTTCTGCTCAAAGAATAAAATGAAACCGTATGAAACTCTTGGAATTTAAATTAAGGAGTATATACGGTTTGCGATTTGAAAATTAAATAAAACAGGTCCCAGAATTCTACTTCAAGAAATTTTTGAGACAATTATAATACAACCTATTTTTTAATTTTGTCGTGTAATAAATTACTTAAATTGTCAAATAAATACAAATTTTAACAACATTTGTTTCTCTCTGATAAAAAACCGTTAACAAGAGTAATTGAGAATAATAAGTTAACAAAAATGAGAAACAAAATTTGATTCTGAGAAAATTTACATGAATATCAAAAGTAGCAAAAAAATAAGGTATTATAATTTCAAACCAAAGCAAGAATTATTTCAGTACAGGAAATTATCTAGAAACAAAATCAACTGTTTGGTTTTGGAGTTTTAATAAAAGTCAAACTTCTTTAACTCTTCTAAAAGTAATCGATTACATTTTTTTCAGAATTAAATTTCCTACAAATTTTATTCTTTTATTGACAATTACACGAAGTTATTGTACGTCAAACCTAAAAAAGTTTTATTACAATAATTTTCTCAAATATTGGTAGTGGTACGGTTGTGGGATTTATTTCTTTTTCAATTTTTCACTTCAAAAATCATATAAAACCATCAAATTTACCCCTAAATTTGAGATGTCGATCCTCTCTATTAAATACTTTACTATTACAAAAGCAATCAGGAAAAATTTTTGCTGCAACACGAAGGGGAATAAGAGCCTTCAATTTTTCATTATTTTTTCCTCACTATTATAAAAATAATAATATATGTAATTGCATTGAACTCCCCCTCTTGGCAGAAAAACAACTAAATATACTACACGAAATGGCCAAAAAGGCAGGCTTACAAATTTCCATAGAAAATGCTTATGTTCTGGATTATTTATATATGTGTTGTAGGTAATAAATTTGCTTTAATAATGGTTTCTATAAAATACCTCTGAAGAAAGTAGAAATTGTTTTCTTTTTGGTATCCCCTTAATGAATTTTGAAAAAAAAAACAATATCGATGCTCCACATATACAAGAAATATTTGAGCCAAATTGAAGAAAATCGGTTCGGTCAAACTTGATAATATAAACCGAAAGCAATGTGACACATATACATATATTTTTTGGATCCAGATAAACTAGCTGGGCCCTAAAACATAGCAATTTGCAAAAAAAAAACTCGATAATCCACTTTTGACAAGACATCATACTTTACCTTCTAATGTAGCCCTTCTACCTATATTCGCCGGGAAAGTAAAGCAATTTTCATAGCAATTATAATTTTACGGACTCTTCATAAACCCAAAAAATATGTATTTGAATACCCAAAACTAATTTTCTTATTTTTATTTTTTGAAAATTCCTTTTTGACGAGATATCGTTATCATTGGTAGTTATTGTCATTATGGATAATGATCGTATCTATTACGATAAATTATCATTAAATTTTAATTAATTTGGCAATTTCATCATCTTTAGTATTGTATTAAATTATGCGTTTCAAGGCAGCTTCTCCATGCATGCCTATAAATAATTGATATAATATCCTTGAATTTATATTTCGATAAAATCGTACAAGATTATGAAATTATATATTTATAAGTTCCAATGAATTTCAGGTCAAAAAAGGAAAAAGTAAGTAAAAATGAAAAATTTCGTCATAAATTTTCTAGAAGTAATTTTGTACTTGTTTATTAAACAAGCTTTTAAAATTTAAATTAGTATTCCATTCCATGAATAATGGAATGATCTATAAGCAATTTAAAACTACGAATCAGGGAAACATATTTAGCATTTCAGTGGAATAAAATAATGTGATTTATTTTGATCAATCCTATCGTAGTCTCTACGGTACTCTCTGCCGTAATCTCTATTAAAATTTTAAATGGTTTTTTTTTAAATTTTTTGGGAAAGTCTGTTTTTTAATTATTACTTTAAAGAATAAAAAGTTTATTATATTCAAATAAAAAAAATTATTTTATTTATATATATATATATATACATATATTAGCATCCCCATCGCGGCTTCGGCTACGCTATATGGTTACTTGCGTTTCCCGTCGCGGTTAGGTTATATTTTCCCGCCTATCCAGGGAACTTTAATCCCTGCACTCCATACGTTCATTAAGCTCGTGATTGTGAGAAAAATAATGATAAATAAAAATTAAAGCCTGCGTAATATGTAAAAACCATCAGTATATTGTGAATTCTTCAGAGCAGCATTTTGATAAGTACAGGACCCGAAACTTTGAGTGGTATGAAGAATGTGGGTTTCAAAATAGTCGGCCTCCATCTTAAATATAATAGTTACAGTTACCTGGTTTATTGTCCTTTGTATTAAAATGTATATTTTCCTGGTTCTTAGCGTTACCCGACAAATATCACTAGGACTTCGTTTCTCAAATTTTTAATTTTTGTTTTTATTTTATGTTTTTTAGTGAAGTAACTGGACCCAGATGCAGCCAGTCGCATCGTGCGTACAGTAACACTGGCGGTGGCTGGGTTGGTCGCCGAACACCGTCGCATTCCTTAAAAAATCTAAATTAGAAAAAAAAACCGAAAATTTTAGTTTTTAAATATTTATCTGAAGAGTATTTTAAAGCCCAAGTTTAGTGAATAAATATCTCGTTTAGTACAGTCGAAGATGGGGAAATTTTGCAAGCATTGCTCAAAAATTTAACCTTTCCTTACACACACGAAATCAAGCTCATATCTAAATTTGTTTTTCGAGAAATTCCAAAAATACTTAATTTCATTGTTACTCCTTTAGTTAATCTTTTAAACTCGGAATTTAAAAAAAAAAATCCTTTCTTATTGTGAACTTATACCGTAAGAAAAACGTTTATACAAATTTTCATCTATTTATCTTTACTAGTTTTTGCTGGGCGTTGATTATTATGAATGACTCATGACATGTTATTTTATATATATATATATTCAGATGTGAAGTTCTACGATTTTATGTAAAGTTCTTCATTTCGACTTTTATAATCGACCAAAAAATAACAAACATGTATTTGTGATATGAATGATGTAAATAAACAAAACTTTTGAAATAAATCAAGTTAAAAGTTTATTTAAAAAAAAATCAATTTGAAAATCATTACATATTAATATAAAAAAATATACGCATAGATTTCAAAAGTTTATTAAAAATTAAACATTAATAAATTATATTTAATGTAATTTAAAATTCGATAATCTTTTCACTTCAAATTAAATTCATTAAGAGAAAACAAATTAGAATCACCGGCTTCGTTCGTTTATGTCGTTACATACACTCAATATACGTATATTTTTCTATTATCATATCTCATATCCTATTTTAATAATCTAATTTAATCTCTAATTCATCTCTTTGCCAAAAATCTGTAATTAATTTTTTTCCTTTCTTACATTCACGTTAAGCCTTTCTCATTTCGTACTTTATCAACCAACTAATTTTTGAAATCCTTTTACATCGTATTTTAAAGATCTACTGGTATATTAATTTCTTTTCTACTTTTCCTACTCTATATTTCTTTTAATTCTTGATCTATATTTGATACAAGTTGATTTATTTTTTACACGATAAAATTTCCGTGCTTGTGCCAATCTGTTCTTTATCTTCGACTTATTTCGTTAAGTATTTTTTGAAAGAAACATGTTTACCATAATCAAAAATTATTTAAAACCAAATATAGATTCTATTTGGGCGATATTTAAAGAAAATAATTGAAATTATTTGAATAGAAAATAATTTTATCCTTTTATTTACCAAAACTGCTTTTAATCGAGTCATTACTGGTATTGGGGAATTATTACGTCATAGGTAGTGAGTTTATTGAATGTTCCAGTTAAAAATGATAAGATTTCAGAAATAATTTATTAACGATCGTTTAAAAAAATAGAATTAGATCATCGAATAATGACTTTTCCTTAAAATAGTCATGATATTATAAGCTTGTGCGAACTTATAATATAATAGTGCAATATACATACTTTTCGACGCTTCAAGTAGATCTGGTTATGCAATTATATTTTATTTTGATTATTTTATATTTAATCCTTCTCCTTTTTATTAATAGTTTTTAATATCCGCATAGATTTCCTATTAAATCATTCCTTTACTTTTTTTTTTACTATTCTCTGTTAATATCTCTTTCTTTTTTAGAGTATATCTATATCAGATGGCTAAAAAAACCATTGTAGGTCTCAGATTAAATATATGAAATACTAATCCTTACTCCTAAAATAGTACAATTATTTTAAGAATAACAAAATTCTACACCAGGCTTATTAAGGAAATTGAGGAGTGAAGTAATTTCTTTTTGCCTTCTTTATTGATGTGAATATATTGTTATACATCAACATACCAAACCTATCAAAATGCAGATGAAATTTAGCATTAAAAGCGATATAGTAGATCGCTTTCAGAGAAAAGAAACTCTGAAGGATGTTGCTTGAATCTCAGGTGATTTAAGAAAGATTACAACACTTAGTGGTTCCAGTTAAATTAATGTATTTATATCTGCAAGAAATGATGCGTTTCATACATAATATATTCGTTCAGATTTTTTCTATCATTTAAAATATTTTCTATTTTCCTGTTATTTAAAAGATTTTTTCTTTTTTTCTGTTATTAGATTGAAAAATTAGTAATGTTTAAGTGATTTTCTGAAATTTTATTATGATTTATTTTTTTTTTTTTTAGTAAAAATAAAATATAATTAATGTTATGATTTTTTATTATTCCACGAACGAGAATTTCTTATATTTTAGTTAATAAAATGAATTTTTCCCATTTTTCTGTACACGCTTTAACAAATTCGATCGATGCTGTTCCTGACGCCAGTCTACAACAAGATGTCAACAACGCGTGATGGAAAACTGCTAACCATTACATATTAAATTAAAAAAAACCTCTCTATTTATTACATTTAATTTAATTTATGAGCATATCGCTTCTAAATTTTTAATAACTTAAGATATATATAATGCCTTATACTTTTTTTTTATTAATAAAAAAAATTGCCGACAATAAAGTTTTTTAATTTCCTGATACGGGTTATATACTGGAAAAATAATTATACATGAAAGAAAGTTACTTAAAATTTCTTCTGGAAAGGGTGGGGGTAATTTATGTTGAAATTTTATTGTAAAATTATCATTGTATGATCGAATAAAAAAAGTTTTCTAATTAAAAAAAGTTCGTATTTTTTCTGCTCCCCCGCCTGCCGAATCACCTTCCAAGAATTTTTTTTAATATTCTTCTACGTTAATAAAATATTATTCAGAAAGTAAAAATTTGCAATAAATTTATTTTTATAAAAAAATATTAACTCAGCTTTTCAATATTTTACAACAAAAAAAAATCAGAGAAGTTAAAAACTACAATGTTGATGGGCGGGATTCGAACCCAAATCATTTGATGCTTTATCTGTTTAGCCTCTGGAACTACCGTAAGGTATTACTTCAGAAAATCATTCGATACTAACAGACGTTTGAAAGTAAACTAAGCTCGCCATTAAACCAACATCGCCAGTTGGCAAACTCATTTTAAAATTAAAATAAATAATTTTAAACCTTCTTTTTGTAAAGAAAAAAAAATTTGAATATATTAATTTAAAACAAAACTGTTCGGTATAAATTATTTATCTTATGATAATTCAAATAATTCTTTTTCTAATATTTATTAGAAAAGGAATTGCAGTAATTTTTACTTAATGATAGTTTTTGTTATTATTTGTTATAACATTTTCTAATAATTTTTTTTTTTTTTTTTTTTTTGTATTAAATATTTAACTTTATTTTATAATCATCCTAAAATAAAGTTAAATAGTTTAGTTCCGTCCTATATATATAT
>JAAAKQ030218418.1:0-11505 GCA_010016005.3 Zanna intricata | reverse complement strand
CGAAATGAAACGACTGGCACTGGATAGGGAATCTTGGAGAGCTGCATCAAACCAGTCAAATGACTGAAGACAAAATATATATATATATAGAGAGAGAGAGATATCTTCATTCAATTTCTTTGGTAATATTTTGTAAGATTTTTTCCTTTAATGAAAGTTAAAATGTTGCTTTAAATCAGATAGTCTTTATCTACTAATATTAATTGTAGATTTAGTTTAAATATTGTTTTTAAATTTGAGACTGATATATAAAAAGGATAAATTATTATTCAAACTCTATGATACTTTCATTTGTTCGTGTATTTTTCGTGGTATCGTGGTATCTTGTATCTTTTGTTGGAGTGTAATTTATCCCTATGTATCTGCATTAGCATAGTTGACAGCAGTCATAGCAACAAGCTGTAATTGCTAATATCACGCTATAACAAGAAAGGTGATGATGTCGTAATGTCGAATCATATAATGTGTTACTCAGCCGTTTATAGGAAATTTCTGTCTACATATCGCGTTTTCCCTTGCAGATCGAATTTTAATGAAATACGCGACTTTCTGCAATGAGAAAAGTAAAGCTCTATGACGTACAAACTTTGTACGATACGCTTTGAAAGCTAGAAAGAATTAGAGAAAGAGAGGTTTAGTTTTGCCCAACCCTTTTTTTTTATGAATAATGCGGGAATATTTTTAGATCATATAAGGAAAAATATATTTTCTTATTTAATTTCTTTTTTTTTTAATATTTACTATAACTACATTGGTAACAGATAACAGAAGTAAACGTTATTTGATTATTTTTTTTACTTTTACAATGGGTGAATTAAAAATTATTTGGGAAAAAGTTTTAGTCAAATAAAAATGGAAAATAAAAAGGATCAGGATCAACGCACTAGAGGGGTGAAAATTGGCATAGATATTTTCTTTACTTATTCTCAGGGATCAGTGAGTCTACAGCAACGGTGGTGGTAGTTTTTCCGGGGGCAAAGGTAGGTTTTTTTTGTAAATGTCTATAAAAATTAGTTTTTATTAAAAGAATGTTCGAGGTAACTTTTTATTATTATTGTTGGGTAAGTGTTCGTAAAATATTGAAGTCATTAAAAATTATATTTTTAAAAAAAGCTGCTATGACAAAAGTTTACATGAATTTCCCGGCTAATAATAATAAAAATGAAAAAGTTAACAAAAACCAAAAAATCTTCCGCAGTTCTGCGCAAGAAGACGAAGTTTAGTTTTCGATGCCATCACTATTTCGTAGTCAGAACGCATTGATTTTCAGTGTACAATGAACTACATACGTTCGATTAACGAATAGACCCTACCCACAAGCATGTTTCAAAAAAAAAAAACTCACCACGACTTACTGTATAAGTGCGTATGAAAGATTCACCGCTATACAATCAACATAACCTAAAATTGAAGTTATGTTGTCTGTTGTCTACCTTAAATTCATCGTAACTCAAAAACGACTCAATCATTGTTTATCAGATTATCACATGCACAACTTCAACTACACTATTTTAAGCTTATCTGGATTTCAATGAAATCGATCTAGTAATTAGAGATTTTCGAGCCACAAATTTTGTACATATATATACACAGAGTGTTTCTAAAATGGTGGGATGGCTACATTTTTTCTAATTCCACTTGTAAACTAAACAAAAAATGGCAATCTCTCTTTCATTCTCCCGCTATTCACCATTTTGTTATTTTTCTATAAAAATTTATATCCGAAGTTCAAATAGAGAAATCACATTAATATTTGGTAAGCATTTTGGTAATAAAATTTTAAAATTAGCAAAAAATCACCTTAAATACCTTCGCAAATTACAAAATGGCGGACACGTTAATTTTTCAATCCGTTTTATCTCCACAAATATCAGTATTATCAAAATATATGTTTTTGCTAGCCTTATTAAAAATTAAGCCTTTAATTTTGAATAAAATGAAATTTTATTTTTTAAAATAGGTTAAAAATAGCAAAAGTCAGAAAGTTGATAGTAATTTTGTGTCTGTTTTCATGTCCTCCACTTAACATTCAGTTCTATTAAATATTGTTTTTATTTATTCTTAATTCTAGTAATGTAAATTGGTATTAAATTAAGTAATAATTTAATTTAATAATGATTAATTTAGTAATAATTTAAAATCATTATATATATATTGTGTCCGTGTACGAGTGTCAAACTAAAAACTTATTTTTTAGTATTCTTAAAACTCTTTACATATTTGTGAGAAGAATTCTTTCAGCAGAAATAATATCAGAAGGAAAAAATAAATAATTTTAATTTTCTATTTACTCTACTTTTAATAATTAATTAATTAAAATTTTTGGTACACGTATTGAAGTAATTTAACAAAGATTGACTACAAAGTTAAAGAGTTTTTATATGAGAATATTTTTGTTTGTTAAATGTTTTTGTTATACATAATTTATTTGTAAATGTAATTTTAAAATGTAAAATACCGGAAAATGTGTACTCAAAATCGTTGATATTTGTTTTTATTCATATATATATATATATATATATTATTTTATAATTAGAATTGAACTTATTTTTATACTTCAGAAGATAAAAATTATATCTCTTTAACGCTTCTATAACACGAATTTATTGCGTTATATATGATTAATGAGGTGATGAGTATATTCACCTTTAGGTTATTACAGGTCGTTGTCGTATATCGTTACTGGTGTAATTTTTCGATTAATCTTGATGACAAGACACGTGAATTTCTATCCGAATGAAACAGGAAGATTTTTTAGAAAAAGAGATAGAGTAATACGGAAAGCGTAGAAACGGAAATTCATTTAACATTATAGAAGGTGATAATGATGGTTGAGAGGTATAGTGAATGTATGTGAACGTGCATGTGGTGTTGCGTGTGCGTATTTTTGTATGTATGTATGTGTGTGTGTGTGTGTGTGTGTGTGTGTGTGCGCGCGTCTGTGTGTGAGTGCGCGCAGGAAAAACATAGTGCATTAATTATAGCAAATTGTAACATTGCCTTAATTAGAGTCTTCGAATATTCCTCTAAAACTATTTAGAAACTGATTCAGCTCATCCTTAAACTTCTAACAATATTTTATAGGATATTGGAACGATAAGGAAGTTAAAATATATACACATATATCTTGCTGCTTTTATGGTTATTATTCAAATAAAATACAACCACTGCTGTTATCAAAAATAAACTTTCTGAATATAAATTTATTTTATTGTATTATGTGTTTCAAATCTTTAAATTATTTATAACAATAGTTGTTTTCTGTATTTGTTTATTCATACGATTTTCTATGATTTTTTTTTTTTTTGTGATAAAGCACTTCATTGATACATATGTGATAAAATATATTTCTCAGTGAATTTTATCTAAATTGCTTTTATTGATTTTCACATATACAGTTATTTTGCTAAAACGTACGCGCATAAATTTGAATTTATATAAGTCTATTTGTACATATATGAATAAGAAAGAAAGCATCCTCATACACTACGTTACTGAAAAATATAAAATAAAAATCTATTTGACCGATACATAACTTCCGTTTTAAGTTCGTCCATATGAGTATCAAAATAATAACCAGATTTAGAACCATTTTTTTCTCTTAATTTTCCTGTTATATGAGTAAATAATGTTAGTCATGGATTTTTTTTCTGATATTTTAACCAAACCCTATTATTGTAGATAGAATAAAATTTTATAAATATTTATTTTACACGCCTTACAAATGTATTCACTCGATTTATTTGGTAAATACGTAGAAAAGTTGTTTAAGGATACATTTTTAATGTATATAATACATTTTTTCCAACAGCTGTCAGTTTTTTTTTTACACCAAAACGCAAGTTACTTTCTTCAAAGTCTTTGTATAAGAACCTAATTAAAATTGGTTTTCTTTTTTACAGCAAAACTAAGTTTCTTGAAAGCCCTTGTATAAGAGAATAAATAAAATTAGTGTCAAAATAATTTGTTAATAATAAGAAAATTATCTTTTGCTGTTTCTAAAGCTATTGAAACGATTTTCATAAGAAAAGAAACTAGACAGCAAAGTTTTAATAATTTCCTGACATTGGTTACTTATTCTTATATAGTGGATAATAATTATACATGAAAAAAGTTACCTAATATATATTTTTTTGGATGGAGGTAATTTATTAAGTTTTAATATAAAATTATCAAATATAAATAAAAAAAGTTATAAAAATTAAATTATGTTAAATCTATTGTTTTAAGTTTGTTATTAAAATAATTCTACTAAAAAATTTATAATCAATAAAAAAGGTTATTTAAGATCTATTTTTTATGGATGGGGGTGAATTATGATGAAATTTTATCGTAATAATATTATTAAAATTTTAAATAAACTAAAAAAAGTTTCTGAAAAATTAAAAGTAATCGTTATTTGTAAATTTTGATCGGTTACTTCACTCCCAAAATATTGCCTCAAAAGAATTTTTTCTTGGGTCATTTGTACTACTATTATGCTTAGGAATACATTAAGTAAATTCTATTAAAAATATGTAATAAATAAAAAAAAAACTTTTTCTATTTTTGCCAAGGGGGAATTTAGAGGCAAAATTAAAAAATAAAAATGCTAAGATAAGCTTGCATTCATACGAGTGCTTAACATAATAACAGGCGTTTACTGAGCTTAACATAACATGTGGTTATCTTGAAAACGTTTGAGAGAATTGACTAAAATTTTAATAATAAATTACATACACACGAGTCTTTGGTCAAAATGCCTCTGGACAAAAACACGCCAACACATGTACGTACGTACGATACGAACATTACCCTCCGTTTATTGTTTTTGGGGTTCCTGGTTCATGAAACATACAAAAATGAAAAAATCCTTACCTCATTTTTTGAGTGTTCATCATTATTACATTAGAAAAGATAATATTTATGGATAATTTCAGCTAGTTCTTAATTTAAAATTTTCGAATTACGAGTATATCCGAAATATCTTATTGATTATGAACTGATTGAGACTTATTCAAAGCTGACAAAAATCAACCCGTAGCAGTTTTTACTTTAACGAATACTTTTAAAAAAATTGTAGTTTTTTCTTCCTAATATTGATGGTAATATTGTATATGTAATATTGTATTGTAATATTCCTAATATTGTATAGTGTACACTGCCGTCGAATCACTGCTCTCGGCTGTAAAATATCTGGAAATATAATAAAAGTATTTGAGTTTTGTAAACAAAAATAAGCAATTGACTCAAGAAAATGGAAATAAAATGACACCTTAGAAAGTAAACCATTTATAATAATTTACCTTTCAGTTTCATTCTACGAAATTGCATCAATTCTCACACTATTTTCTATGTCCTGGTTCCCTGGCATCTAATACCATTCTGATTTTTGTGGGTTGACCTGTTAGTACTTCCATACCATTAAAGAATTTAACCGATATGAACTCATGTTCCAAGTCATAATATTTCATATTTACTTGTCTTTTTTTTTTTTTAAAGAAATGTAAAAATCCGTTTTATAACCGGGCAATGTCCAGGTCGTTAGCAGGTTTCGCAATAAGTTATTATATGCGTATGTGTCTCTGCGCACCGATTAAACCAACATCCCTGGCATTCCTCCTCCTGGAATCGCTCAAAAGCATTACTTCAGAAAGGAGTACTCCACAAGCACATCAAAACCAAAAACACACGAACACAACCATTGCCACGAGCCATCTTATAAGCATTCGGTCACCACATGCAAACCAACATAAACAAAACACACTATGCAAGACGCGCAAATAAAAGTAAACGCACACCTGCACTCCTCATCACACCCACACGCAGAAACAGACTAGCAGCTTACACAACGCAACAAAATACATTGTAATACTAAAAACCGACGGCAACGCACCGACACACCTCATCCGTGCCTCAAACAAACACTTACACATGCATACAAACTTACCCTTAACGGCCATCCGTTGTTGGTCTAAGAGAGAGAAACGCCATCAGACACAAGGCGCAAAGAGTTGACGGCTTCATTGCACCAATGCGACCCCTACATGCTCGCAGGGACCCCCAAGGCGCTCAGCCGCGGACCTTACCGACCCTGCATCCTTAGACGCCTCAGATCTTATGTACACTCCTCACTGTCTTCTCCTTCGACCTCGATCAGCTCTAGACTTTCTTCGATGACGGCTAATTTTTTCATTACTGCCTTCGCAAACCAGGAAATGGCAGCCCAGTAATCTTTAGAGTCCAGAATAATCTTAAGGAGATCCTGCGGTTCAAACATTGCCATCCTTCCGATTGCTTAGACCATCTCATCTCTCTCTACCTGCAATCGTGTACAATGAAAGAAAACGTGATAGGCCGACTCCTCAACCTCACAGTCTAGGCATTCATCCATGTAATCTAGACCGAAGCGGAAGAGATAAGCTCTAAATACCCCATGGCTCCCAGCATTTGAGTTAGACTGAAATCTAGGGAGTCATGGGTTCTTCCGTACCGCCTTCCGACGTCTTAATGATTCTATGAGTCCACATGCCCTCGCATCCGTCCCATCGTTGCTGCCACACTCTTATTAACTCTTCCATGATCGCAGAATCCGCCTCTTTCCTCTCTTCGAACTTATGACCCCAAGTTCCCGCAGCCTTCTGCGTATGATCGCCAAATCCACAGGTAGAATCCCCGTAATGATCTCGGCAGCTTCCAGTAACACAGTCCTAAAGGCCGTTGCAACACGGAGAGGCAACACTACCTATAGAGAGACATCATCATTCCTCTATATTTCTTATACTTCACAACATTGGCCACAGATGACATCGTCCTGCTGTCTTAACACGAAGTGTAATTTAAAGAATCTCCTTAAAAATTTCAATCAAACCACTATGTTACCGTAGTAACACAGGGGTAGGAGTAGTAACATGGGTAGTAACACTACAGACAGGAGTAAAAGAGATATAATAACATGTATAAACCATTAAAAGATATGATTAAGGCGTTGATCGTTTTATTTATTTGAGAATTCTTATCGCAGTAATTTTAATTCTCAAGAAAAAAGTTTTAGTAATATTTTTACCAAAATTCAAAATTAATATATTCCGCAGAAAGATAGCCCTTGATATTTAGTGAACCTAGAAACTTTATAATATTCTGTTTTGGAAAAATAAGAAACGTTTTAAAAATAAGAAAGATGGACGTGGTATGAATTTAAAAGAGATATTATTACCCTAGAGTTAAATTACATAAAATCAATAATTAACCTCAGAGGAATAAAATATTTTCAGTTGTTTGGTCATCTGAGAAGATGATTTAAGAAACTACAAAGAATGTAGTTTCTTAAATCTTGTATTAGAGTCTCAAATTGAAGATTAAAATAATCAACAGCCAAGGAAGGAATAAGATAGATGTCAAAGGGCAACGAGGATTACCAGCTTAAGGGGTTACTTAGGGTTACCAACTTGAGAAAAATATGACCTTTGATTATATTTGATATAGGTTTAATTTTTTTCTTTAAGCTTTTAATCTCTATATTTTTTAAAATTCTCAATATAATTCTTAATAACTTTCAATTTTTTCATGATTTTTCAAAATTTCCGTCGGTTTTATAATTAAAAAAAAATATATAGCCTTCATGTAAGCTGTATTTACTTATATGTTATGTTTAAAAGTTTTTTTTTAACAAAAAATCTCTACTGAAGTTTATTTTTTTGTTTGTTTCACAACTAATTTACTTAAATTCCATAAACAAATCATATAATAATCACATGATTATTGATTCTTAATGAACTCTCTTAATAATTCATTCAATACCTAAGGATAAAAAAAAAATCTCAAGTTATCAATAAGCAAAGTTCTTAAGTACAAGAACATACATAGCAATGTAGATAGTAAAAAGATGGGGTTTCAATTAACCAAACTTCTCAGGAGTGGTCGGCCTGAGATTGTATAAGACTACACTTCATTCGCATTCATACACATCATCCTCATTCATCCTCTGAAGTAATATCTTACGGTATTTCCGGAGGCTAAACAGATAAAGAGAAAGAGAGATAGTAACAAGAAGATTGTAACAAGTAATAATTATCAAAAAAGTAAACAAATAAACATAAATAATAATAATAGTTTCGGTGATGATAATTGCAATCTATCTTCTAGTATTCCACATGTCTACCACGTGAAGACGTTTCAGTCTTCGGACGTCCTCGGTGTTATCATAGCATATTGACTGCCAGGTGCTTGATTTGAATTTCTAAACGCCGGCGCCGTTAGTATTTAATGCTGTACTGTTTCACCATCTCATAACAGAAAGAAGCTGTAGGTATTCCTGAATCTCATCGCTCTGTGTGAACTATGACGCCTCAACCATGATCCTCGTTATCTTGTTTTGGAAATATCTGAAGTCGACGTTACTTTTACTTATTCTTCCCCACTACACTGAGGTTAAATTTAAATTGTTTCGATTGAACGAGATCATTTTAGTTAAAATTAATTGTAAATTGATTACACAGTATCATGAATTAATATATTGTGGTCATATTATAACAAGGTTTTTTTTTTTTTTTAAATAATTAGCTTTAGCAGTAATGAGATGTCTTCACAATAAAAACTACAACAGCAATAACTTTTATTTATTGAATCAATCATTTCAGAAAGGGACAAGTCTAATCAAGCTATTTTTTATAAGATGATATAAGTTTTTCTCATACCAAAAGAAGTAGGGTAGATGATCTATGATATCCCTATCATTTGTCACTTCTTTTCAACAAAGAACATCCGTAAAATGTATGATACAGAGTAGAGAATTTAAATCTTATTTTTGGAAATGCGCTCTTATTAAAAACATTTTTTGACATGCATATTTCAAGCATTAAGGAAAAGAAATTTGTTTTACATTAAATTTTTCTGAAATTTAATCCGTTTAAAAAAGTAAAATTGTACAGTACATTACATCATACATTGTAAAATTCATTGTTTTTCTTCCTTTATTTTTATTTTTAATTTTCTTCTTTTTTTTAAACCTGCAATCTAAGTAAATGACTAGTACATTAATATAAAATTATTTTCAAATATCGATAAGGCTAACTTGTCTTTTAGTATAGTCTGGTCTTATCATCCTTTCTAAAATAAAAATACGGTATGAATAGCGATTCTGGGATTACATAATTCAAAGTTAGTGTTAGTGTATAGATAAAAATCAGATCAATTAAATCTTTATATAGAATTAATATATTTTAAGGTATTCTTTTTAAATATTTACCAAGCAAATATATCGAAGAATATTATATTTTCTTCTGGAATAAAAATCCTTAATATTTTTACACCATATGTATTGTTTCTATTAGTTATAACATAAACTAAAATTAAGGAAGCAAATCATAGAATATTTAGTGGCCTCTTATTCCAATATCATTTATATTTTAAAAATTGCCAGTTTATTACGATTTTTAGTTGTGGTAAGAATACATCAACTGTTTTTAGAAATCTGAAATATGAAAAACATATTTTTCTTAAAATAACTATGTAGAAAAATAAATTTTTCAATTAGGGAGATAAAAAATTGGATATCTAAACTAAAAAAAGAAAATCGATTAAATTAATTTTTATTTCATCTTCTATAAAGTTTATAATGGGGATATCATGTTTATTTTTAATATCTAAAATTAAAAATACTGATTGACATTCGTAAAAAATCTTGATAAATGTGGTTAATTAAGCAAAAAAATTAAATTAGTAGTATTAAATTTAAAAATACGATTTTTTAAAATTAAAAATTTTTTTTTAAATTTAAAATTCATTGTTTTTCTTCCTTTCTTTTTATATTTAATTTTCTTTCTTTCTTTTTAAACCTGCAATCTAAGTAAATGACTATTAATATAAAATTATTTTCAAATATCGATAAGGCTAAATTGTCTTTTTGTATAGCCTGGTCTTCTCTTCTCATCCTTTATAAAATAAAAATATGGTATGAATAACGATTCTGTGGTTACGTAATCCAAAGTTAGTGTTAGAATAGCATAAAACTATATTAAACGTCTGGAAAATAATAATAAACGTTCTTCCACGTTTCGTTGTGGAACGTTCTTTCATAACCAACAAATTGTTTTATCTCAATAATTTAAGCTATTTTAAAGTTAGATAATAAAGTTATGCAGATTTTGAGAAAACTCAAAATAACATAAATTTTGAATTGACTGTTATCTTTTGGAGAAAAAAAAAAAAATTTTTTTATACACAAAAATAAGCTGACAATACAGTTGTAGGACTTCCTGGTTACGCGGCGTTTTTCTAATACACGGCTACCTATACACACAAAAATTAATTTAAAATATTTATCATTTTATTTAAATATAATAATTTTTGTTTATTTAATTCAATGATTTTAACTAAAGCGCGCGCGCGCATACCGTATTTCATTTGTATGAGTGTGACGATACTTTAAAAACATTTTTACATATCAGATATTATTCATTTATTTAATTCTACAGCTCATCTGCGATGTGACAGCATAGCAGACGACTACAGTAGCTGTATGCCAATGCTACACTAGCGCTGCTTTTAGTGAAAGGGGGTACTATTGAAGCAGAATACTCAGCTGCAGGTTTATTTAAATAATTTTTTTTTGGAGGGGGGAAGCGATTTTACAATTTTGTTTTAATTTTATTTTGCAAATATTATTTTTTAATTGTTAAAAAATGTGCCTAAGAAAAATAAGACCTTAATTTCTAGGTAGTGATCTTGCTGTACAGCCTCACTCCCTTGATCTTGACCTTTTTAAGTTGAAAATTTAATGGTATCAATGCTCCATATATAGAAGTAATCTGACCAAGTTTGATCAAAATCAGCCCAATAGTTCAGAAGATGGAGATATAAGGAGTGCAAGACCGAACATACACACGTACATCCGGAAATTGAACATTTTTCGGATGGATACGAACATCCAAAAAATTTACATCCGGTTTTTGGGTACCTTAGGTGTGAAAACGCCAAGATCCAGTGAAAATCACATACGCCCTAACAGGACCGTTTTAGTACTTTCCCTTCTAAAGCTGTAGTCTGCTATATCGCTAAATGGGAAGGTAGAAATACCGAAACCATAATCAAGCTATGTTATTTCTAGGTGTTAAGTAAATTTTTATTACCTAAGTTTTTACTTATGGAAGTTCAAATAATTAATAAAAAATAATGTTATATCTCGGTATGAAGGTTTATTTTTTTAATTTTATTATTATATAAACACCATTTTTGATTATGTATAATCAAGCAACTTTTCCTATTCGAATTTGACATTATTTTTTCTTTTTTGACCTTAGATAACTTTATCTCTCTTTTGTCTGTTTAGCCTCCGGAACTACCGTAAGGTATTAACTTTAGAGGATGAATGAGGATGATGTGTATGAGTATGAATGAAGTACACTTCATTCAAACTCCTAACCTAAGACCTAAGATTGTACAAGACTACAGTCTTGTACAATCTTAGGTCGACCATTCCTGAGAAGTGTGGTTAATTGAAACCCAACCACCAAAGAACACCGGTAT
>JAAAKQ030218407.1:0-11505 GCA_010016005.3 Zanna intricata | reverse complement strand
ATAACGTTTTCATTTCACCAAGCTAACCGCAATCACAAGACTAATTTTGACAATGCAAAATTTCCAAATATTTTCTATTTTACACTCTCACCTTGGTCTCCGCTCTCAAATAAATTACTAAGGAGTTAATTTTATGTCGTAGGATATTTAAAGTCGGAGGCCAATAACACTAACCCGAAAAAACACGTTAAACTTTATTCTACTAAACAAATTTTTTTTTTTCACAAATATACACTCAACTTCATACACATAATGAAATTGAAAAATAACCTGTTAGAACTTCTTTACACAAAACCCCATGCTCCGTTTTACATGATTAGCAGCAGTTTTTTCCATCTCAAAATTATGAAAGAAATATTTAGTTATAGAAACCCAATATATTCACAAGAATTTATGTAAAATCATCCATACTTGAATTATAACTTTATAGTTTGTTTATATATATATATATATATATATATACATTCCCATTGGTCTGATCCTTTCCTTCTTTTGACTGATGAATAATTTTGAAGGTATTTATTTTGTAATTGGTTAAGAAGTTGCGATATTATGATCAATTAAAATTAATTTAATAAGTATTACCGAACAATTATTAGGCAAAATAAAAAAATGAAGTTTTTATTTCTACTCCACCATTTTAATGTAAGTTCAAGGGTTCTATTTTTATTTCGCCTATTATTTAAGATTATCCAGATAATTGTAAGAGTAAGTAACTAGGTTGTATGTATGAATAAAACTAAAAAATGACGAGATGCTAAGATGCTTTAAGATAAATCCTTAACATTAAATACGTACAAAATTTCCATCGATTTCGATCTCTCTTTCCAACTGCTATAACGAGAAAATATAACGGTACAGTGGCTATTATAGGACTCGATAAACTATTACTGATATGAAATAAAACAATCCTTAGTCAAGTTACTTGGTTTTAAATTCTTATTTACTTTATTTTTAATTCAATATGGTATAACTCATAATGAATCGGTATAATAAGTTAAAATGTATTCCACGAAATCGTCTTTTAACATTACAGATGACAAAATGGGAAATAAATAAATGTTTAAAGGTTACAGAGCATCATTATAAAGAATATACAATTATTTTTTTGAAATATTTTAAAGGGAGAAATTTTATTTAATAATGTCCAACCATTCGCTTACCTTTCATATACTGATTTATACGCTTCCTTTTATATCTTTTTATATACGCTTCCCATAAATATATATATATATATATATATATATATATATATACGAAGTTATAAGTATTATAATTCTCAACACACCACACTCTTTAAAAAAAGAAAAATAATTTTACATTTATGAAGCTAACAATCTTTGTTTTGTCCAACCAGTTGTATGTTATGTACATCAGTTAAAAGAAAATCTACAATTTTAGACACTTAATGTACCTAATTTATTAGTATAGTTTTATTTTTTAATTTTTATTTACATAACAGTTTTAACATCATAATGCTTCGTTATATTAAGTAAAAAGGTAAATAGTAGGTGTATATTTTTTGTTTTTGTTTATCGGCTTTGATATATTACAAATAGATCATAATGATAATCCATACAATAGAAATCCAACAGACAAAAAATGTAAATAATCCAAGTGTAAGATTTTCTTCTTTTTTTTTTTTACATAAAAATTGAAAAAGATATTTTTAATTTATTTGAAAATAATACATTATATGTGAATAAATAATCAGATATAGTTTTTCTCTGATTAAAATACAAATAATTACCTCAGTTATTTTTTATTATTTTTATTACTGATATTTCAATTTACTGAATTTAATAAAAAAGAAAGCAAATATACATAGATATACAAAGTATTAGAAAGTAATTTGGGGAATTTTCAATTTAGTAAATTAATAAAAAATTATTTCATAAAATTGGATTAATTCAAAACGAATTCTGCTTTTAAAGAATATATATTTGTTTCATCAGCCACATAACAATGAAGTGTTCTATAAAAACGTACTACTTAAAAAGACATTGAATGATTAGAAAATAAAAAGCAATGGAAATTTTCAGAAATATTTACATAACTGCGGTAGAAAAAATGGAAAATATTCCTACTTGTATTTTCAAAAAAGAAGACGATGCCTTTATGAATGATATTCAACCGCTTTACTTTTTCTTTAAATATATACCCATCTTTCCTGTGGGATTCTTTCAAAAAAAGCAGCAACAAACAAAAAGAAATACGGGAGTACTTGCTTTCCTGATTCTCCACTGCTCAGGAATTGTTTTATTAAATATAACAAGTTACCAAAGCATTATGAAAATGTATCAATCATTGCTACACATTCTTTTCATTGCTTGTATAGTATACGGAGCATATGGTTGGCCAAAATTACTCGAGAATATGAAACATTTTAATGACACGTTTAAGACTATGGAAAATAACGACTTCAAGAAGCTAAAATACCGAGGTTGTTATTTCATGTGCTTGTCATTTATGAGTTATATTGCTACTATACTTATACCAAACAAAAAAATCCTGTATACCAGCGCAATATCTGGTTATATAATTATGATAATGTCTATCGCTACGAATATTTACGGAGGAATAATGTTGTACACTGCTAAGGAATTGTTAGATATGTACAATGATTATACAAATTCGGTTTCGATCTACTGCAAAAACATCTACTTCAAAAATCCTCACAAAAACAATCCTGCATCGGATGAAAGAAAACGGATTAATGAATATCTACAGCTTCATGAGAAATTCTCTAAATGTATGGAAACGTTTAACTCTATGTACGGACACTACATTATAGTGATATTCTTCCATCTGTCAATATCGTCCGTTCGACTGGTAATATTGATTTATAATGGGCGATTGGAAAAAAATATCAATGCAATAATTTTTTATAGGGTTATAAATCTGTGGATGATTTATTTGCTGACAGACACTGGATCCAGATTTTCTAATTTGGTGGGTTTTTTTAGTTAGTAAGGAATTAGTTTTGAAGTTTTGTTTTGTACAATTACTATTTTGAAAATGAATACATTGTATAATCTGTGCAAACTACAGTTACTAATAGTATGGATTTATGGTTAAATACGTATTTTTGTATTATAACCGAATTATTTTCAACATTATTAAAATAAGAATTTCATTAATGTTGATACATCGGAATAATAATACATGGGTTAATGGAGAAATATTAACTTTGTAATTGATTACGTTCACCTTAATTTCACCTTTCCAGAAACTTAAGGATTTACCACGAAGAAAAATATATTTAATATTCAGAAGAATAATCTAAATAATATAACTACAATTCAATCCCATATAACTACAACTTAAATCAATTCCAATTTGGTATATGATACTCTCATAAAAAATTTCCGTAGGTTACAAATAGTTAAAAATATATTGATATAAAACACAAAGAAGTTACTATCATTAAATAGTCCGATCTGAAGCCAACACTTATTATAACTATACTATTTTACTAGGCAATATAGTTTTATTTAAGTAATACTGACAGCATTTACATATTATGTAATTTACTTTTGTTTCAGACTTCAAGGCTGATAAACGATCTGTATGAAATACCAACTGTTTGTTACGATTACAAACTCCAACAAAAAGTAAGTAAAATAATAATATTTATATTACTCCGTCGAAAAATTTAGTGTATCTGTAAAAATAAAATGAAAAAACTGAAAGTAAAATGGGAGAAAAAATTTGGCTTTGCAACTTAAAAATAATCCACTTTTTTTTTTCCACACCGCCGGGGCAACTGGACCCTCCATTAGGCATAACTCAATCATCGCGCAGTATCGCAGAAGCTGATTACCTTCTCTGCTTCCTGTCTTGGGGTCCCTTAAAAATCCTCCATCGGGATCCTCCCTGATTCCTCGAGCAACCCTACCATCCGCTATTGGAGAATGGATATGCCTCACCTCAGAGGAGCTACCCATCCCGTCCCTAACACTGGGCATTCTTGTCGATTGTGTGCCCCCGTGTTTCATCCTCACTACCGTAATCACACTCCGGGGAGTCTCTTCTTACAAATCTATGTAGGTATGCCGCATAATTTCCATGTCCAGAGAGAAATTGGGTGAGGGAATATCCCACCTCCTCAAATCCTCTTCCTTGCCAATTCTTGGACCCTGAGTATAAGCCTCTTCGACCAGGTTCCTTTGTTGGTAGCATCCTACCTGCTTTGCCACTCCTCGCTGTAGAGTTCTTCTTTAGCGTCTCTAAACAACATATCTTCATACATTTCCTTCAGCTGTATGGCCCGTAGTCGGATCGGGGGAACCCCGGCGATGACTTCTATCTCATCGCAAGATACAGTACAATACGCAGAGGCCACTTTTATTGCTGTCCGTCGTTGAAACGGGGACAGCAATCTCTCATTTCTTCCCCTGTTGAGTGCCTCCGCCCGCAACGTTACAGCAGTATCGATGTGGGCAGTGAGTGGACAAGCTACCTCATGTTTGGCGAGGGTCCTTTAATATTTGTCAACAGTTTAGTTAGGGCATCAAGGTGCGGCCCGTTTCAGTCGCCGCCTCCTCGAGATGGTGGTTGAAGAGGCCAGACTTCTCCAGGCACACGGGAAGTTATTTCATGTATCGTAATGTACTCACACTTATGTCCTGTAGATTTATCATTATATCCCCAATCCTTCTACCGCCCACCTTCGCCACCATGACAGTTTTTGCGGATCCAGGCTAAGTTCTCTGTTCTCCAGCCATTTTCCTACCAAACGCACCGTTTCCAAGTCCATATCTCAAAATTCTTCCTCCGTTTTCCCGGCGATCACAAGGGACAAGTCATCCGCGTTTGCAACCGCCAGAATGTCTCCAGGAAATTGCATCCTTAGGAGGTAATCGTACACGATATTCCACATCTGTAGGCCGAGAACCGAGCCATTAGTGACAACTGAACTGATCTCGGCCACCTCGTTTCCCTCTTCGATGTTAATTTCATCTCCTCTCTTGGAGGTTCTCATTTATTACCGTGTTATTTACCTTTTTCTTTTAGCGAGTCCATCAACACGCTCCACGAAACGCTGCTGAAGGCGTTCCGTATGTACAGGAGGATTACGAGAGATATTTTCCTTGTTCTCTATATACGTTTTCTTTTTCCCTTGCCCGGTCCACGTCGTGCTGTACCGCGTCAATCGCGTCGACCGTCCCCCAAAAACCTGTACTGGTTCGGTGAGAAGCCTCCATTGTTTTGTAATTCGACTTGAATTGTTTCTGTGAGAAGACGTTCGTACAGTTTCCCCAAGGTGTTCAGTAAACACAGGGGCCTGTACTCGGTTTACCAATGCTGGAGCCGGTCCACCGATTATCATTTAGCATGAACCGGTGTCTGTGCTGGTATTCTGCCACCTCTCATACCGGCTAACACATAGGAAACAGCCGACGTATCGCACCAAGCGCCTGGTATCGCCAAAGCGTGGGGAGTTCCCTACCAAACTTCTCAGAGAGTAATTGGTAGGCCATTGCCCACGGGTACCTTTACAGTTGATCGATCAGTCAGGCGTTTCGGTTGGCCATCATGATCGCCATACTTTGCTTTCTTTCGCCAGTCGACACCGCTCTCAAAGCCTGGGTTCTTTCTCTTTAGCGAGGTTTCTTGAAGCCTTCTTCGTGCTATCATCGCTGCTGCCCGCCGAGTGGGGATTTCCCCCAGTATACCCTCCGCCAATGCGGTCAATAAGGGAGCATTTCTCTGTTGCAGATTGCCGCCGCTACCTCCTCCAGCAATTCTGGGCTGATGTTTTCTGTATCGTTTGCTGATTCTCCTATTTCGTCCCTGATTCTGGCCAGTTGCTTACCGATTGGCACCACTTTGGAGATATAATCTACCCGTATTACAATTATTAAACTGTGATCACTTATGTTAGAGAAAACTGTAACCCCTTAGACCCGTGATGTCGTTCGTGCAATAGAATTTGATAAACACATTTGATAACAAAATATATTCAAACGAATTTGATAACAAAAAAGGAAATAAGAGTACTTCCTTTGTTAGGATCACTCAAAAGAACACATCTTATCTTTCAAACTAATTCAGAAGCATTAAAAAATATCGATTGATATTTTTACTAGCTTAATATCTTTTTTCTATAACAGATTTATTCCTTATAAACATTATTATTATTATTATAACTATTCAATAAATAGATTTTATCACTCTTTTATCACTCCGTTTGTATTGTGCCTAATACAAACCGAGTGATAAAAGTGAAAACTGAAGTTTCTTGGCTATAGTTAACAATTTAAAAGAATAGAATTAACCGGAATATTGAAAATAAAATACTTCACTGAGGAAGAAAATACTATTATATGCATCAAACCGGTCAAATTAATTATGAAGAAAACAAATAATGTTAAAACACCAAGATACTAATACAATTGCAATTGATTTAATTTAGAAAAAGCAGTCCCCTTTGTACAGTCACACAAACGGTGTTGTACTAGTTTCTTAACTCAAGGGTGTAAGAAATAATAATAAAAATAATCTTACCCTGACAATAACTCAACGCTTATTATAGTGGTTTTCCAAATATAAAATTGTATCGTGTTTCTGTCTTAAATTTTTGTATGTATTTTGTTGTTTTTTTTTTATTTTCGTAAATTACAAATTTGTAAATAGAATCAATCTATCACCTTCAGTTTGATTGAAATAGCATTAAGGGCCTATTAAAGTTAAAATGATTATTGTTATATTTTTTTTCGCCCACAAATATCCATTTGAATAAAAATCCATTCTTTAATTTTTACTTTAAGTATTTTTGGCAATCTCACTTTATGTCAAGAATCCTTGATTGTCGTTCTGTATAACTTTCACAAAATATTTTATTAATCCTTGTTTTTATACGATGGAGCGGTAAAAGGATTTTCTGATTTAACTAGAGACACATGAATTTTTTTTAATCAGATGTTAACTTTCAATTTCATCCCTATTATAATAAATATTTTATAAATTTTATTTTGTATACCCTAACTGTTAGACTAACAATAAAGCTTCAATTTTTAAAACACCACAAAAGATCTAACTATGGTTTATATGTTTAACCTTGTCAGTAATAATTTTCATAACATTATGTGTTTGTTTCTCGCCAATTTCATAACAAACTGGTACAAAAACATTCTATTTCTATTGTGAATTAGAACGATTTTTTATGCTATACATGTTGGCATTAATAAAAAAACGTCATTCATCAAGTTCAAGAATTTTATCTCTTTCAAATGTAAGCTTATGAATATTCAATACAGTGAACTAAGCAATTTTCTTTACCAAAGTATACAAACATATTTCGATAGCCTGAGATTTCTGTATATATTACAAATAAATTCCATCATAGAAATTTTGATCTTAAATCCTTTTCATAAGTTAAAATCAAGATGGTCATCTTCCGATGTGTCTGTTTCTTCATACTGATTATAGAAAGAGATATAAGGAACCTTAAAAACTTGAATGGATTCCAGTATTTATACCTATAACATGAGGTAAACGTGTGAATGCAGATGGCCATGAGGATAGATTACTGTTGTTTCAAATTTCGGTTAATAATATACTGAGCACATAAATATTTTAGTATGTTCCCGGTACGATCAGGATATTGAGAGATTAACAAATGAAAACGTTTATACATTACAATTTATTTGTTTACAAATATAAACAACAGAACACAAATTAATAATAATAATAATAATGACAATAATAAAATTAAAATTGCAATCACTACCACAATAACAATGCGAAAATTGTAACTCACAATAATATTAATAATAAATGTCAATACTAATGTTAAACAGTAATCAAATACAATGATTAAAAATTTCAAGTAACAGTAACAGGTAGATAAATACTCAAAACCTAAATTCAGTCCCATTGACAAAAGATATGATCTCTAGTCTTAACAGTTATAACCACTAGTCTTGAATTAAAAAACAATAGGACAAATAATAAATATAAAGTTCTTCCATTGCAAATACGTTTTCACAGATAAAATTACCCTAAGAATTTATGAATGAAATTTCTGGAATTATTTCTTCTACATATAGTCTAACAGTACCTTACCGATCCATTTCTAATTCTTACTTACTGTCCTCACTGGAATCACTTATGTCGTCAACTTAATCGCGTAGAACTTAATTCACACGAGAAATTCGCTCCTTCACTAACCTCCTGGAAGAATACTCTCGCTGACTGACATCATAATCTTTCGCCTATACTGACTGTCCTCTAGTCTTCCTCGGAGTATTTGTGGTGCTATCTTATTTATGTGCAACACCGGACCCAATTTGACGAGTGACGATTATTGTCCATTCACATTTTCCCATGAAATTCCAAACCTGGGTCCGGTAACATCCTCTCACGTAACAAAATTTGTTAGGTGAGTCACTGGGCAGCATTACATAAGACAATTGTAAAACGGACCTGTTACTATTCCTAAGAACATTTTTCTTTACCCCTTCCCAAACCCTCCCATAATTATATTTTCTACTCTTTCTTTTTAATTGGCTGGAATATCGTATTTATCTCCGTTGTACCGGTCTCGTTACATTATAAACCAAAAATTTATAAAAATAAAAAGACAAAATAAAAAAAGTATGTATATAATAATCCAACACGTGTACAATATTAAAACATGTTTTTAATTAAATTGTGGAAATTTTCAAAAACGTAGTGCAATGAAAAAACTAAAACCTCACATTCGTTATTATTTCAAACAGATTACTTTCATTTATTACATGTTAACAGATAATAATTGTATTTATAAGTGTTATTGAACGCTTTTTTCTACCATAAAACAATTTCAAAGTAAAAGAAAAAAAAATATTTTCTACCAATATTGTGACAAAACAATAAAAAAACAAAGAGACTATCAATAACAGTTCACATTTTCAAAGCAAAAAAAAGACATAATATGCATTTCATTCTTCATCGAATAATCAATTATAATCAGCGATTGTTCATAACTGAAACAAAAATTATTATAAAAATCGATAATTTAAAAAACACTGAAAAAATCAATGCAAACAACGTAAGTTTAGTTTCAATTATTAAGTAAATAAAAAACTTAATATAAATGATTTATAAAAATTGTGTTTTCTTAAAAAAATCCAAGCGAAAAAATAATATAGTTTAGAATATGGTTGTACATTCAACAGCATAAAATTTTTGTTTTTCAGTTGATTTATATGGAAAAACATTTTAAAAATTCCTTTGTACATCTTTTACAACTTATAATTATTTTTATTACTTCTTCCTCCTTATCGAAGGCTAAAAATATAAATACATTGTCTAAAACGTATTCATGATTCTCGCTATTTCTTTTTGATTAAAAATAACGTTAAGTATTAAAAAAAGTTTCCCATTATCTATCTGAGTTTAACACTGAATTTTAAACCGAATTTTTCCCTATCCTAAAACTCATTTAATGTTTCCTCAACGTTTAGGCGCTATTTATGAAATTAATCCTACGAAAAAGGGAACCTCAACAAAATCTGTTACGAGTTTACCGCTAACAAACAAATAGTTTTTGTTTCTTAACCTCCGGCACTGCCGTTACGTATTTCTTCAGAGGATGGTGATGAAAGATTTGCAGCGTGAAAGAAAGTGCCGTGCCTGACCGGGATCCCAACCGAAGACCTCCGGATGAAAGGCTGAGACGATATCACTCACGCCACGAAGGCCGCCAATAACCAACTAGTTGGGTGAAATTAATTAAACTGATCATTTAAAGAAATAAAACTAATAACGGAGATTTACTTTCCTCAGTAAAAACGAAAAAATTTAATTATTTTTTTTGCATTGCAGAAAATAATGAAATATACTTTTATGTTATTATATATTGTTGATGTATTTTAAGTTATTAACATAATCCTATTTTGTTTATATCAGGTGTCGCACTTTGTTCAGCAAATAAAATTACTTTCACCAAAAATCAGTGCAGCTGAGTACTTCACTGTAGACAAACGGCTGTTTGCCAATGTAAGTAACACTTAATGATTTAACTTGATCCACCCCCGTCTACAATAAGTTGTGCATTAGACAAATATATATAATATTAATTTGTTTACTGCTGGAATTTAATCATTTAAAACCCTGTGCTTAAAATTATGCTGAACAAATTTTAATTCTAAACAGTAATTATTATAACTAATATATTTAACATAAAAGTAGTAAGTGTAAAATAAAAGTAGTAGTGTAAGTATTTGGATTAAAATATTAAAGAACATTTTCTTATGTTTCCTAAGGTTATCAGGCTCATCAGTAGACTGTGAAAATATAGAAAAGGTTCATATCCCGTGCAAATCGTCGATTTGTCAGGCCTGAATTCGAATCTGATTTACCAATTTAACATATGATATCTGTGACAAACACTAAAAGTGTGTGTGTGTTTTATTCTATTTCCTAAATGAAGAAAGGTCAGATATTACTTTCTATATCATATATTTACTACAATCTGTACAAATATGGAAATATATTTGAAGAACCAAAGTGAATGACGAATTTGATAGAAAATTACTACCGAAGTAAACCTCGAATTAAGATGTAGTACTAAGGTCATCTTATTTCATTTTTTGTTACTAAACGTAATTTAAGATGGCCTTATAGAAATAAGTTACTAAATAACATTCATTTGTACACTAATTTTGTTTTTTTCTTTTGCAGTTTATCAACGCATTTGCCAGTTATCTAATAGTGGCAATTCAGTTCGCTGCAGAACTTGGTGGGATTCTTTAAAAGCAAAGTCAAAGAGAAAAGTTAATGAGAAGAGACAGATAAAATATAATATAATGGTATGTTAACGTATAATTCAATGCTGATGACAAAAAAAGGGAATTTTTATGTAGTATGATATAGTTTAATATAATGAAAATATTATCCTCCGCAACCTTACGCTAATATTCAGATTATGTACGTTGCATGTTGACATAAGGTACTTTTATCTCTGGCGACTAATAAACACGTAAAGTAATAGAAATTCGCTCTAGTATTATTATTTCGAACAATACAAATATCAGCGTTTCCGTTACCAAAATAACCTCTAAATTTGTACGTAAAATTTATGTTTTTTTTTTGAAGGATTTCATAATAAAAATAAACATTATAGTTGAAAAAGGACATTTTTCATGGAAAATTTAAAGAATTGGATGAGAAATAGAAAACATAAATAGAAACAGAATTACTTCTCACCGATCCCTTACAATTAGTTGAAAAATGTTTCATAAAGTAAACATTAATCGATTAAAATATTAAAGAACATTTTCTTATGTTTCCTAAGGTTATCAGGCTCATCAGTAGACTGTGAAAATATAGAAAAGGTTCATATCCCGGGCAAATCGCCGATTTGTCGGGCCTGAATTCGAATCTGATTTACCAATTTAACATATGATATCTGTGACAAACACTAAAAGTGTATTAGATTATATACTATTTTAAATAAAAGACGAGACCTGGTATTGCTGGAAAAATAATCTGGGTAATAAGAGGTTATTCTGGTAA
>JAAAKQ030218396.1:0-11505 GCA_010016005.3 Zanna intricata | reverse complement strand
GAAAAATAAAAAAAAAAATTTCTAAAAAAATGTCTTGTATCTTTGTTAGGTCGGAAACTTTTCAGACCACCCTCGTATATATATACAAAGATGATCTTCAAATCTATTTCATATATTTCAAAATGGAGTATCCGTCTTTATATATCTACTGATGTTACATTATATGTAGAAATCTCTAGTCCGAGTACACATAAGTATTCGTCTAGCGAAATTTTTAGAAAGTATTGTTTAATTAATTTTTTATATAAAAACAGAATGATCGTTTGCATTGATATTAAATTGTAGGAAATAAGTTTATTATTTCAGATTATTAAAATATAACATAAAATCAAACCGTTTAAACATGATGAAAATTATAAATTTTAATATTGTTTTGCTTTCTAGATTTTTAGATCTGATCAGAAAATATATCCTATAAAATGTTTCAAAATTAATATCATATTATACAATTAATTTTTTACCAGAAACATCACAAACAAAAGAGACATAAAAAAAATCAGGCTAAAGGTTCCTAAATAAAATCAAATAGTATTAAAAAGTGGTTTAAAAAAAATAAAACAAGCGTTCTATCCGGCTTTAGATTTTAATTCTTTATTTTTTTATTTTGAAAAAGATTAGTTAACAACTTGGTAATAAGATATATTAACTACCAATCAATTTTTTAAATTTATACATGTTATATTGCGACGATATAATGGCAATTTTATGGAATATCTTTCATCAATTTAGATAAAAATGAAATAAATTCTTCTATTTTATTCAAATGTCGAACCCATGATCTATCTAAACATTTTTATCATAATCCTAAGCTAAATTAATAGATAATCATTCCAGTCAATCCATGATTGCGATCAAAATAATAAATGGCTTTAGATTTTAATTCATTATTTTTAATTTTGAAAAAGATTCGTTCTTAAATTTTAGTTCAGTATTAAAATACTAGTTCTAGGTAATCATCGATCACAAACAAGAAGATTTATGTACGGATTATATTACGTTTACGTATTATTTTACTTTAAAAAGTTATACTTATTTCATACAAAATTTTCTTGTGAATGAATTTATGATATAAGAAACCCAACTATCAAGTCAAATTTATCTTGCTCATTACATGTCTAAGCCCTTAAGCCAGGCAACAGAAAATTTTATGTTTAAATTTAAATTTTAGTTTTCAAAAGCCATCTATTAATAATAATAATAATAATAATAAAAAAATTCTTTTTGCACTTCAGATTTGATCAGTATAAAAAAAAAACTTATTCTGGCAAATAAAAAAATAAATACTTTTTGCACTTGATTTGATCAGTATTTAAAAAAAAAAACACTCTTTCTGGCATTTTTGTAAAATAATATTTCTTAAAAAATAGTTGAGAATTTTATTAAGAAACAAAAGTGAAAGGATTTATAACGCAAGGACAGCATCTAGCAATTTTTTTTCTTGAAATTTTAACAGAAAAAATATTTTAAAATTAAAATGTAAATATTTTAATAAATACAAGTTCAACAAGTTGTAATAAAAAGAAATTAAAATCGATTACCCTATTATTTATTTGTTAGTGAAATTTAAAGTCGTCAGAAGTGGTTGATAATTTGTAAGATTTTTTCTGCTATTATCTAGTAGTTGTAGGAGCCCGGTTTAAAATACTATTAAACTACAGTAAATTAAGAATGTAAAAAAAATGTGCAACAATAAAACTTTAGCTTATGCAGATAAAATTTTAGAAAAATTCATAATGACCTTTTTTAATCGAATATAAATTGGAAACTTCTTAAAAACGCGACGATCAGAGTAAAAAATTGAAGGTCGATGGTAAAATATAATAATAGCTTTAAAATTAATTTTGTAAATAAATTTTATGGTATTAAAGTTTTTATGTTTCTTACTGTTAACACCACTGATACTGTAAAATCAGTACCAGAGGACTAATTGGAAAGATAATGCGTCACTTTCACCTTCCGTAAAGTTCATTTAAAAGTTCGTTACATTAAATAGAAAATAGGACCTTAAAAGAGTACAGTAATTTAATCTCCATCTAATATAGAATTTATTATTATCTGTTTAAAGAAAAAAAAACAACAAAATCAACCAGCGATAAAAGAATAAACGAATCAGAGACAAAATAGGACAATTGTTCACACATTTACAAATGTACTATTTTATGCTAACTGAATGAATGAATGTGATAGAAATAGGTATAGGTAGGTTTTAATGGACGGGAAGAGGATGGGAAATGTTGTACGGTTTGGACCCTTTCCGTCCGTCGAGGGAATTTCCATTGAATTGCACTAACCGCGGCCAGTCTAATGCGCTGCTATTTCTATTACTACTGTTATTTGCAATTGATATCCCTGGCTCTGTTGCCAGAATGACGTCTTTGTTAACCCTTGACTGCAGTAAACACTATTTGTTCTTCTCAGTTTTTTCTGAATTATTTATAATTTTATTTTAATAAATCCTATATTACCATTTGAAGTAAAAAAAAAAAAAAAATATTTGAACATGTATAAACTAATTTCTTAATTAAACAGCAATGAATATTTATTATAATACATTTATTATAAGCAAAATTCTAAATTTAAATGCGCATATTCATTACTTAACCAACATCATTAGTTGTTACAAATAATTATGTTGTTTATGATGTTGTTTAACCAATATCATAAATAAATTAAGAATTACAAACTATTTTTTTTAACCGAAATTTATAAAAACCGGTATAATATGTTTTTGAGAAATAAAAGATATTTAAACATCACGTAACAATTATACCGATAAACGATGTTTTTATGGTAGTGAACAAGATTTTTCATCGAAGGCAATTAAGCAACTAAACTAATTTTATATTTAATAGAAATTAAACACTAATCATAATATCTTTTAAAGAAAACGAAAGTTGAAAAATTATGTTCTCTTTTCACAAAACCATCGACCAAAGAATATGGAAATTTTTGTAAAATTTAAAGAAATAAATTTTTTTTCACTTTTACATTTTGAAAATTTTACTACGCTGAATAATAATAATATCGCAGTAAAAACGTAACATTGGTTTGAAGATATAAAAAATGTGAAAAAATTAGCTAGCAAAATTGCCAGTGGTGTGAGGTGATTTTTACTTGGGGACTGTTTTAATATTTTTTTTTTTTTTTTATTAGAAAAATACACGGAAATAATCCCAATTAGATATAAAAAGAATGTAGCACAAAAACAGGGTAAGGAAATACTGATCCGGAAATTTACTGGCAGTATTTTTTTGAAACATTTGTTTTTTTAACCATTTTTAAAAAGGGAAACGACAATGGAATCTGACACAAAACATTTAAAGTACTTTCATTCATTATTCAGTCTCACTCAGTATTTCTTATGACTGAAATTCGTTTTAACAACTGTAGTATAAAATAATTCTTGAAGAGTTGCTTTCTCTGAGTGTAATGTTGTTCAATAAATATAATATTTTTTTCCCTATGATGAACACAAATAAGTTGTCAACACGTGTCAGATTTAATATCATCTGCATTTCATTTATAACAGATAGTCTAAACATTTTGTATAACGAAGGAACAAATTTTTATCTTTTTCTAAGTAGTTGTAGAAAACTACAGAATGTAATAACGTTTTCTTGTAAAATAGATTAAATATAATAATTTAGTAATCAATTTAAATAAAGTAATTAAAAACACAAGTCTTTTTTTTATAAGTTTATTTAATTTCTAACAAAAGTGGATAAAAAAATTGAAGTGAATTGTAGTAAATCTTTGGTAAAATTCAGCGGAAGTTTTGCAAGACTGAATTCAAAGAAAGCTCCTGAATAGTAGTTGATAACTAACAAAATGCTGTTTATGTTTCCCTTCAAGACCATTCGAACAACGAGCTTCCCGACAGAAGGGAAGTTGTCGCCCGGATAAACCGGCCCGTGATATAGAGGCCGATAAGCTTAATACTGATTCCACGGAATAGGTTGAAAGATTACTTCTTCGGAGGCTACGGCCGATTCTGGAGAAAAGGATGTTATCAGGTCGGTTTAACAAGTCCTGATAACAAACACAACTCCAGACAAAATATCTGATAATGTTGACCGGACAGTCAACATTATCAGCAAGTACCATGAAGAGAAGATGAATTATTCCGCTGTTTTATTTAGATGTCCAGCAGGTCTGTGATAACTTCCTGCACTACTCAATTAAATGAAAAGAAGCCTTCCTCAATCGTATTACTTGATCATGCAGAGCTAGCTGAACAGAGTTTCTCTCAAGTGAGAGCTACAAGCAGGACTTGGTTTAGATATATATATATTCTATAACGTCCACGTCTTACTGTCAAACAAGCAGGAATTGGCATATAAAATTTCAATAGTGTCTCTGATTTAGTTTTATTCTGTAATGACTGATATTAATATTAATATTATATTATATATATTATATTATATTATATAATGACTGATATAACTGATATTAATATATAACTTGCAAACAAATTAAGTAGAATTAATATCAACATTTTTTCAAATTTCAATTTTTTAAAATTATTTTTAATAAAGGTAATGGAAAAATTGTGACAAAATTTATTTTTCAAACAGTAAAAATATGATTTGTATCAATAAGCGTTATTATTTATATAACTCTAACAAACTTTTTGAAAAGCTTTAATTAAAAATTCTTGTAATAAAGCTAAATGTTTCACAAAATAATTTAGGCTACTTACTAAAATTAATAGTATGATAGCTGAAAGAAATAGAATTATATATTAAAAAATAGCCTTTTTTATTTCAATTTCAATTCCATAGATATCTTTGCACAATTTAGTAAACGAATAATTTTTAAAAGAATTATTATTTGTATTATTGTAAATTTAAATTTATTTCCTACTATTTTTAATAATATAATGATATCTTTAAATTTATTTCTGTTCAAAATAAAATATGATAAATGGATTTTTTTTATTCAGTTTCAATAGCACCTAAATGAAAATTAAAATAATACTAGTAATAATCGGAAACCAAAATGTGATTACGGACTTTTTATAAAAGAATTCAATTAATTTTTTTCCATATATTGTTCTGTATAATATAAACTCTGATAAAAAAAGAAAACTGTTTTTAAATAACTTAACTTATGTAAGCCAAGTCTAAAAATTATTTCTTTTGAAATGAGAATACTTCTTTGAAAGCTGAAGAAGGATAATATTTAATAAAATTCAACTTTTCTATCCTTCATTCTGTAGAAAAATAAAAGTTCTCAGAACTTAATTAGAACATGAAATTGTTTCTTCCATTTCCTATCACTCTTACAAATTCTCTTACTCACTTTTCCATTTTCGCTCCCTTTTTGTTGCAGCCCTCTTCCCATAACCGTATTATTATAAGACCTTTGCACAACCCCTTTAAATGTCTTTTGCGAGGAAACACGTGCAGAGACTGTTAATATACTCGCAAACAAAATGGTTGCTGATTGTTTTCCATTTGAAAACGTTTCTGTGTCAGGTGTTAGTCGGTGTTCATTTTTATTTACCGTTTATTTTAAAAGCTAAATTTTAATGTTTACTATTAACGTTTAATACGTACATTTCAAATGATTTCATGAAGACAATGATCGATTAAACAATATTTCAAAAAAAGTATTTTAAGACAAATAAAATTATTCAATTTATGTTTGCTTGTGTGTAAAATGTATAATCATTTTATCAAGTGTGTAATTAGGAGTTGATATCTTAAATAGTATTACCTAACAGTAACACAGGCATTATATTTATTTAAAAATCTTTATGTGAGTTTTCTGACGAATATTGTTGTGGATGTTCCGATTCAAGTTTCATCTCTGCATAAACTTTCTAATCCAAGAAGATAAAAGGATTATAGTTGAGATTATGAATAGTTATGATTATGACAGTTGAGAAATTATAGATTCAAAAAGAGTTGAAAAACCCCAGTACGGAGACAAAACTTCGCATATGCACAAAGCTGAAGTAAGATATCAGCAGGTAAGTGATACTTTTTCATACAATATTCTAACTAATGAGGCATGGATTCACCATTACGAATCGGAATAAAAAAGACAGAGCGTGGAGTAAAAGCAGATGAATTCACTTGTCAAGAAAAAATTCCAAATCCGGACTATCAGCTGGAAAACATCATGATGAAAGGTTTTCAGATTACAAAAGGTCCGGTTTTTTTTCGATTTTTAAGATCAGCGAATAATAAATAGCGGATGATACTGCGGTATGCTTATCAAGAAAGTGAACTCAGCAGTTTTGAAAAAATGCCCTAGATCTCAATGCAAAGATTTTCTTCTGCGTCACGACAACGTCCAGTTTCGCACAGCTCAGGTAACTCGAGAAACAATTGACAATTTCATCGGGAAGTTCCACCTCAATCTGAGTTGGTCCTATCGGATTTTCACTTATTTTTTTATGAGCTAACTATTTTAAAAATATGGTACGAACAAAAATTAGAATTTTAATTAACAATTGGAAATTTGTTGTAAGGAAAGAAGCAATTTTTATTAAAACAGAATTGGAATTTCGGATTTCAGCTAGAAAAGAATGTAGATCGTTTAGTGTTTCAAGAAAGACAGATAGATAAATAATATTTTGTTTGTAATGTTTCACTCTTATGTGAAGAGAGTGTATGTTTTTTTTTAAATTTTAATAAACGATAGAAATTTCAATCGTTTCAATAAAGACTGCTCTTTCTTTTTTGCCCACAGTTCTTCTTGTTTATTTTTTAATAAAAATTTTCATACATCATACATATCATATTTAAGGTTTAAGATATATTGTTCAATTGGAACAATACTTACAAGTCAAATTATACAATCGACCAATGAAAAATTGTTAAAATACTTCTAGTTACATTTATCATAAAAATTATTAAACATAAATTTTTTATAAAGCTCTTAGCGAATTTGCATTTCATTGATAATACATTGCTGGAAAAAGTAGGTGAAATATAGGGTATATTTTATGCGCAATTACCCTTAATGCATACAGGTTTTCTCCAGATGATTTGCAATTCACTAGAGCTTTGTAAAAATGAAAAAGCATTAATATTATATGATTTTTTCCTATGAATGAATAGTAGGTTACAAATTAAAAAAAATGTTTATTATTAAATAACTATTCCACCATAATAAACAGAATTATTGTCAAATTAAAAGGATTTAATTTACAAATTTTATAAAAATAATTGCAATTTTAAAAATATTATAAATATTTAACAGTATTAATATATTATATTAATTTATTTTAAACATCTTAAGAAATTACTTACAATTTTGGAGTAGCGATATTTCTAACTGCAGGTTACAAAATTATATATAAATATTATAAAAGTATATTTATAAATTAGTAATTAAATAATATGTTAATGAAGGAAAAACGCATAAGTATAAATGTAATTAAATAGTTAAGTAATCATATTACACTACTTGCAACATTGTACAGTTCTTAAGGGAAATGCATCTATCTTAAAAAAGATAAAACGAATGCATACAAGTGACCTTGACCCGCCTAAGATTTTCAATTCTTTAATAATTTGGTAAAACAATAAAAAAATATTAATATTCTTTCGATCGTTAAAAGAATGACAGTAAAGATTTCGTAAAGAAAAATTTTTAGGCAATTTGGTTCTGCTTTCCATAAGAAATATTTTGAAATAGCATCTATAAAAATAATAGAATTTACAAGATTTACATCAATGCAAGATGCTATATCTGGCAAATTTTATACTGATTTATTTTATGTAGACGTACTATGAAGTACTAATTAGCATAAATATTAAATCTCACTTAATACATTCATGGTAATAAATTTTATAGAACGCATTTTAAATCGAAAAATTTATAAATTCTATAAATTTAATTTAAAAAATAATTAAAAATATAAAAAAAGTTTATGAATTTTTTTTATGAACAGAACAGTAGTCTTTTAAAAGGAAATCTGAATGAATAGATAACTACACTCAATACGGATATTAAAAAAATAAGGGTATACTCGTATAAAGCGTGTTAAAAGAAAGAAAAATTATATTTAAACATCAGTTTCATAAAGAAAAACAAGAGTTTTTGAACAAGAACTGATAAATAATTCCATATAAGGGCGGATATCATGAACTATTATACGAAATTGGAATCTATATAAAAGAAAAACAGAAACATAAAAGCTTATCAAACGTAAAACACAACTGTCTTCTACAATGGACTTCCAATATTTGTTGGAGAATTAACTAATATCTCTCTCTCTATATATATATATATATATATATTTTCAATCAGCAGTAGTATCAACGATGAATCATATACAATTCATTATCTTTTTTCCAATAAGCTGCGGAATTGGAACAATATAAATGGTTGTTAGTATTTTGTTTTCCTTCCTTTACGAACTTTAGTATTAATACGTAGAGAATAATTTTAATTTACAAAATAGTGAATTCATTTCTTGGAGAAAGGGAAAAATTTAAGCTAAGATTAGAATATACTAAACAGATGACTAAGGAAGTATAAAGTAAGGCATATAAAGTACGTTGTGATTAAACGACTGGAACAGAATAGAAAAAAATGAAAATATACCAAATCAATCAAACAATTCTTCGACAGATATACATAATTTAATATGAAACTGCCTGATCATCGAAAAAATTTCAGAACCTACTAAAGATAATCAAACGAGTATTATTTATTTTTTTAATTTACCAACTCAGTATGTCTTTTTATATATAAAACATAAAAATGTTTTGTCATCGTTAATGTTATTAAGCATTTTACTTGCGAATTCAACAAGTTTAGGACTACCCGCAGGTATAATTAAATGTTTAAGCTGAATTTTGTAAGCACCAAGGCGTAAAAGCTTATGCAACACATTTTAAATAATTGTTTTTGGAATTCCTAACCATAAATGTTGCCTAGAAATTGATATTTTAGGCCTTCTTAAATAACTCTGTCATTTACGTACAACTGCTTCATCATTTGTTTTGGGCCATCCGGAGGACTTCCACATTTTTTCACTTTTTTTTTTACTTTAATTTTTTTTTTCACATCATCATTAGATTCCTAAAACTGCTTGTGCCACCGTCTGATACTGTTTGCATAAGGAAAATAACTATTGCCATAAACAGGCCGGAAAGTCCGTTGAACAGTTATAACTGATTTATACTCAAAACGGACTGTGCTTTATGCTGATCTTAACCACTGCATTAACTAACAGCGATGCAGAGGCGTTGTGCATTGTGCACATCAGGTACAAGTCACGGCCAGTCACATCTAAAAATAATTTAATAACATCTCGATTATTTTGCAGTTCAAATTAATATTTTATTTTAAATTTATATTTTTATTAGTTGCATAGGGAGATATGAATTAGTTGCAAACTTTTTCTGTGATCCTGACTCTAACAGGACAGTATACTGATCAGTAGTTCGGTGAGGTTATGTTTAGCGCAATCGTGATAAGTGATAAAGTGCTGAGCAGTCAAGCAAGGCCGTATTCTGTGCAATCATGATAACAGCGATAACAGTCAGTATTTTGGCGAGACCGCGTTCAGCGTTGTCGTAATAATATAAAAAGCGATAATTAGTAAGGGAATGGTAACAATGAGTGAAGAGTAGGTCGCAAGAATTCCGGTGTAGACAGTGGGTAAATATAAAAAGTTGTTCGGTGATTTATTGATAATCAGCAGTGCAAGGGATATCCCAGCGATCTGGTCTAGTGGTTAAGTCGTCATTGCAAATTAGTTTCGACGTCGAGAGTTCTAAGGTTCAAATCCCAGTAAAGTCGGTTACTTTTATACAGATTTGAATACTAGATCGTGGAAATTGGTGTTCTTTGGAGGTTATGTTTCAATTAACCACAGGAGTGCTCGATCTGAGACTGTACAAGATTATACTTCATTCACATTAATATATGTCATCTTCATTTATCCTTTAAAATAATATCTTACGGTGGTTCCGGAGGCTAAACAGAAAATAAAAGTGAAAGGGATAGTATTATATTCATTCATTAAGTGTAGGGTAGTTCTACTGTTAACAGTAATATATTTACAGAAATTGAATTGTATGAACTTAGATTTTTGCTACCGTTTTCTTGTTTTTAATGCAATTTTAGATATTAATATAACGGTTTTAGTAAACTCGACTGTATTTTGGATTTTATGATTTAACTTCATTAAACAAATCTTGTTCTCTTTTTTTTGAATTACTATCTACTATGCTATACGTATTGTCATTAAAATTATTATTTTTAATTATTTATTTTATTTATATGTCTTTAGGGTAATAAATTGTACGTATAAGAAATGTTACGTAAAAACTTATCGAACGTAAAACACAACTGTCTTTTACAATGGACTTACAATATTTATTGGAGAATTAACAAATCTCTCTCTCTCCCTCTCCTCTCATTCACCCACTCACTCACTCTCCCTCCCTCTCTCCCTCCCTCCACCCCTCTTTCTCCCCCCCCTCTCTCTCTCTATCTCTATCTCTCTCTCTATCTATCGATCTATTTATCTATATATATATATATATCTATTTTTTTTTTATTTTTTTTTTCAAGCAACAGTAATATTAACTGTGAAGAATTGTTACAATTCATTAAGTGTTTTGTATTCATATCTAAATATAAATACATTTGAGTCTTTCAACATCCTTGTCGAACCACGAACACGTGGCAGTAACGTCTAAAGTAAATGTGAATTAAAAATATTTCTTTTTTGAAGAGAATGAAAACAAAATAAAATAATAAATTATTTACCGATAATATTAAAATATACTAAAAACGCCGTACTTTTTAAAACCATTTTTTGTAAGCTATTATTATAAAAAACAAACTGTTTTATTCAGTAAATTTTTAAATTAAAAACTCCGAATGAGTTGTATAGTAAACGAATTAATTAATAACATTTTTTAATTAATATGTTATTTGTTTTTATTTAAATTTACAATATTCATGTTTATATTAAATTTATCGTAGCAAATATGTTTAAATATAAAAATAATATAAGGTAGTTGAAAATATCGTTTCATTTGTGATATATTTTTTTTTAAAGGAAACAAACATATTTTTAGAAGTAAAAAGAAATTTTCAGCTTTATAAGCATCACTTTTTTCAGATATTAACGAATATTTTATGTAGCTTTTAAAGCTTTAATGTTTTTCTTAGTAATTAACATAACGAGCCATGGATTCTTGTATTTTCCGCCTGTGTTTTTCTTATTATTACAGTAAAATGGAAAACAGGTGTGTGTTGTACAGTTAGAACACCGATGTTTATAACAGGTCTAATTAAAAATAAATTAAAAGAAATATTTATTTACCTACATAATAAAAATGTAATATTTTACTGGTATTTTTCAACTGAAATTAATAAAGATAAATTAAATGATAAAAATATAATGCATCACTTAATAATAATAATAATAATAATTATTATTCAAAACTTACGTGTCGAGGTCTTTAGATATTGATGATATAATTATACTGTAGATATTTTTTTATTTTGAAGTTAATTTAATTTAAT